>CABFVZ010000161.1:488752-529834 GCA_902151445.1 Timema monikensis | reverse complement strand
TTACGCTCTTGCATAGTGGAAGGGATCATAAAAAGTAGGACTTGATTACTTTGTTCATACGGATGATCCCTATTAAGCGGATTAAGGGTGTGTGTGCATGTGTATGTCAAAAAAAAAAAAACACGCTGTGTCTACCTGAACGAGGCGCGTGCTCCACTTGTGTTCTGAACAAGAGTGTACCAGAGGTCCGAGCGCGGTTGCTAGGCAACTGCACCCCTGTACGCGTGTGGCACGCTCGATGGTCCAGGGGAGGTTGGAGGAGGCATATACCACCGATACACCCCTCTCTCAAACCGTGGCGCGTGGGACCACTACAGGCTTGATTAACTCATTGTTATTAACAGACGCTTACCACAAGGGCCGTAGTACGTTTGGCACAGTATTAGTAAGTAAGTAGGTGGTATTTTCGGACCAACCGAGATACGACATATGGAATAAGGATGACATGAATTCTACCTTTGATCTATGCAGCCCTAGCCTAACATAACCTAACCTAACCATCAGGTGATCGAACATAACACTGGTTATAGAAACGCGAGTCGGAAGTAAACACGACCGCACAAAACGGCCTATATATGATCACTAAGCAGCGTGATACAAACAACACGTGTGTTTCAGCCAGGGTGAGCCCAGGTTGCGCCACACGTCCTTCACAAGACAGGAGGGGAGGGGGAATTAGTGCCTAGTGAGCTCCGAACCACTAGTGCTACACCCGTCCTGGCAACCTGCCAATAAAATACAGCGGGTAACAACAAATTACTTTAAAAAGTAGTGAAAAAGTTGACATATTAGATAAAATTACCCCATATTTGCCTGGTGAGAGGGTGGGAAAATGAATCAGAGGATTTCATAAGGGGGTATGGTGGGATATTGACTTTGTGAACTCAGCTGAGATTTGAACCTTGATCTCCTACTTCAACTGCTATCCAATATAATGCTAGAATGGAGCCTAAGCAAGAATACCCTCAGTGCGGGTAGGGGGTATAAACAACTTAATCCGTGGTTGTAGGGATAATAAGGGTAGCTTATAGAAACTACCCCCACATCATGGTGGAGAGGAAGATGGGAGATGGACGACTAACAATCGTTTGTGAAAACCTTATCCGTTGTATCCGGCTAGGGGTTGAACCACCACCTCCATCGCCAATCAATAGCGTGTGAAAACTTTCACCATTGTATCCGGCCGGGGGGTCGAATACCTCCCTCGCCACCGGTGAGCCGCTAAATCACGAACCTGATGTCCGCGTTACCATTGATGTAGTGTGCACGACCCAAACCTATACACTAATCTTTTTTTAAAGAATGTCTTGTCTACCCTAAAGTATTTTGGTCTATGTAGTTTAAAAAGGACTTTGACATGTCCATTCCTACAAAGTAATCTGTGTATAAAAGTTCTACCTATATCATTTTTCCTCCCAGCCGACATTATACCTCTAACCTCGACACGACGGTGAAGCGATAGTCATACCTGAATATTTAAAAAACAATTTCGAGTGATATAATCTCTGCCACAGTATTTATATTTGACAAACAAGCCTCATAGACATGCATATATGTATATATATATGTGTGTATATATATGTATATATATATATGTATATATATATATATATATATATACGTATTGTTTACATCAAATCTGCGTGTGTGGAGGAAACTGCAGCTATAGACCATGAATATGCATGGCATGTGATTAGTCTGGTGTATTCAGACAGGTCACTACCCCCACCTCGTGTGGTGAATTTACATCAGTCAGCGAGAGGGGAAAGGGAGGAACGAGTGCAGTAATAAATTGGAGGGGAAAAAGATTTTTTTTTATATTAACGTTTACAAATATGCATGTTTTATATTGTCTGTGACTGTCATACACAGTTGACCTCCTTCATGTCTAGAATTAATGTAAATAATTATTGTGGCAGCTATTTTTTTTCAATTATCGCGTTCAACCCACATTGGTGGGTACATGGACTAAATTTAAGGGCTCGTCTCGTCTGATTTGTCAGTGACTTAAGAGATCAGGGGTTCAAATTGTCAACGAGCTGTATTATTGAGGGCAGTTTTTTTCTCCTAAATGGTTTAACATTTTATTCGCACACACAAATGCAGGTACATTTACTTTACAGTCGTACCTTTCTTGTCCTTATTTTTTCATTTAATGTATTTGCTATTTTCTGCATTTAACATGCACTTGAATTTACTGATTATATCAGTAAACAATAGTTTCTATGAGCAAGAGCGAAAGGGCCTACCAATTTTGCTTGGAAAGATATTTTAACAATCTTCCATGGTTCTTTTATATAAAACAATAGAAATGGGATCAAAGGCTTTAGTTACCCTACGAAGAAAGTTGTGCTACGGATGTTTGTCGCTCAAAAAAAAAATGTTGGCCTCAGCTGTGTATGAACCCTCAAAGATCAAGTTCGGAGGCGAGCATTTTACCTCAAGACCACCCAGGTCGACACTTCTCTACATTCCATTAAGGTAATTATTGTATTACTATGACCCTGACGGGTTGTTTTTCAGCCTCCCCGTCGCTGTGTCGGAAGGTCCCGAGTTGGGTCGGACAGACATGAGGAAATCTCCGGACAATAGACACCGTGCTTTAGCCATTGATGGGGACCTGATGGTCTAGGCGTAAGGTGTCGGACTTCTGTGCTGGGGGTCCGGGGTTCAATCCTCGGTCCCGGCACAGATTTATCTGATTACCAAACCCTTCCTTCACCTCTGACAAGACATCTTGTGAATATGGGGAATGCCAGGCCTCCACCGTGGTTCGGATCCCACGTTAAACTGTAGGTCCTCCATTTCATCTCACAATCACCCTACCATTACACATTAGCGTAAGTAAATATAACCCGAACGGGTAGTATGACACGGTGATGATAGTAATAATAATAATAATAATAATAATAATAGCCATTGATGCCACTGGTGAGAAAGCATCAAGTGCCCATTTGGCATCACTTTGAAGCTTCAAAGTGTTAAAGCTGTTACTAAAATTACAAAAAACATGTCAGATAAGGAAATAACAATAATTATATACAATTCTTATCAAACTTGTGATAAGTGATTCATCTAAACTGTATCAACTAAGTTGAGATGGAAAGGGACGCGAGGAAATTTCAGTGTTTTTGCGGATTTCATAGCAAAAAATGTTCTATGGCAAAAGGAATAAAATATTGCTACAATAGAAACATATAGTTTAATTTTTTACACATGCTGGGTGACTTTAATAGTGGTTGAAAATCTGTCATGAACATATTCGCATTTGATGAAAAAAGTTTTAAAATTAAGAGAAAACGTTATCAAGTTTTTAGGGCCCACTTGTCAGATATTCAAGAATTATTAAGGTCACTAAGTGAATAAAATAAAATTCTTTGTTTCTACTGGAGAAATATTCTACTAATCCCCCCCACCCCCCACCCCCACCAAAATTACTATAAAAACTGCAAAAATACTGTTCTCGGCTCGCAATCCGATTTTAACTGACTGACGAAGTTTGAGATGGGAATTCAGCCTGTAAACCCTACATATGTACTCTTAAATTTAGTTCACTTATTTAAAACTATCACACTTTAGCTTTGCCTTAATTTTTACGTATAATTTTATCACTTAAATATTTATAACCATATTAATCTTCTTAGTAATATTAGTTATTGGATTATACTACGAATGATTACAAGGTGTTATAGAATGAGCAAACTAGGACAATAGAAAAAAATGACATTTAAATTACAAAAAAAAATAATAAAAAAAAATTGATCAATATTAAAAGAGTAAATGATAAATCACAAATTAGTTTTGACCTAATTTAAGATTTTAAATTGTCCTTATTTTATTAATTGAAACCAAAACTCAGAAGTCTATAATTGTTAATTGTAAAATTGAATAAATAATTAAATTTAATGAAGATTGATGTTCAAATTAGAGCTGATCACCCTAAAACTGTTAGGCAGATGTATGTAGGGTTAATACCTCATGATTTAAATTTTGGTCCATACTAGATCACTATAAACAAATTAGCAATAACAAAATTTGAAATGACTAGTCTTTATTTTGTCAAAAATACAAGATAAAACGATGAGATTCTGATCACCATAGTGACTGGATATGTCATGCAGAACAAAGATTAATATTTAAATAGTTAAAACTTGGTGACCTGGTGGTCTAGGGGTAAGGTGTCAGACTTCTGTGCTGGCGGCCGGGGTTCAATCCTCGGTCCCGGCAAAGATTTATCTGATTACCAAACCCTTCCTTCACCTCTGACAAGACATGTATTAATCACAACTTGTGAATGTGTGGAATGCCAGGCCTCCACCGTGGTTCGGATCCCACGTTAAACTGTAGGTCCTTCATTACATCTCACAATCACCCTACCATTACACATTAGCGTAAGTGCGTATAACCCGAACGGGTAGTAAGACGCGGTAATAATAATAATACATAGTTAAATTTAATTTACAAGAAATTTTTTTAACCTAATCTTGGATTTACTTGTCTTTGAGAAAAAATAAGTTTCGTTAAATTATAAATAATATATTTACTTAATTTTTTTGTTGTCAGCTTAAATCCATTTGTTTTGTTTTTGTTCAGCCCATAGCTTAACCAGGAAAATGGTAAAAAAAAATGTATGGCTTTCTTGATGTTTTCGTATAGATTTGAGTATCGAACCATACAACAATTATTATTTTATATTTTGACGCTTTTTAATTGATTCTTTGTAACGAAATTAAGATGATAAACTAAAGTCTAATTATGTGTGGAAATCAATAAGCAACGCTTAGATCTGTGTCTAAGTAATGGGCCCCCCTTTTGTTTTTTAAAATTCTGCCAGTAACATCACCGGTGCCTAATAGTTCTACTAACTTGTTCCGTCAAACTTTGTCAGTTTCTACCGTGGCCACGTTTGTGTTGCGAAGAAGTCTCATGGTGATTAACTCACAGAACTTCCCTCAACTAGCAAGTAGCACAGCTCTGTGATATGAATATATCCCCGACGGTATATAACCATGAAACAGTCCTGCCTGCTTTCAATGCTTTGTTAGTTTTATCTTGACTTTTTTTTAAGACCCTTGGCCTTGTCGAGTGCAAGTCTAAAACTTATTCTGTGAAATGGGGAAAGGCGTGGCGTGGCTTCACAACCAACCAAAGTATCCTTCCACACAAACAAGAACAGATGGATCACGGAAACCGTAGGTGGACAGGTCTTGCGGAAAAATCATACGTTTGGAAATATCACTTTTCTCGAGAACGAGTGAAATTTTTATGTTAATATTTTCAACACCTCTTCTAAGATAATGTATCGATGTTTATTAATTGTTACATTCTCTTTCTTTTTTTTACGAAGCTGGCAGTTTTCTATAAAAAAATGTTAGTTTTATCGATATTTTATCACTCTTAAAACTATAGAGGGGGTGCGTATATAAAAAGTATAACTTAATCAACATGCTTCTATTCTTGAACAAACTGTTTTCGAAAAGAAAATTGCAAAACAATAACAATTCTTGAAGATAACCGTTTGTTCCCATGGCTCTGCATTTCCACGTCAAATGAAAAAAGCCACTCGCCTCAACGTGAATAATTATCAATTAGGTGAAATTGAGTCACAACCTTTTTCACTAAGATGTAAAAATTAACACCTAAAATGTAAAACGTAAAAAATTGATCAGTATTCTTTTGAAATTTCATAGAACTCTGTTCCTCTGAGTAAGAAATTTTCTCATTTATAACTCGACAGGGGAATAATTTGTTTGTTTAATTGATAGTTTATTATCCTGACATAAAAAAACATGGTGAAAGAACTGTTTTCAACAAGATTCACGAAATTCACCTCATGATGCTCATCCAGTTTTATTTGTCGGTGATTGTGTGGTCAAGACTTTTTTTCTAGCACTGCGTCTTACTACCCGTTAGGGTTACCCACTTAAGTACCAACTACGCTAACGTCTTAATAACATGGAAGGTAGAATTAAGAGGAAGTATACCCGCGTTTGCGTGTAATCAAAATGTAATAAACCGTCTAAATTACACCCGACAAGAATTCGAACCCTGATATCCTCATCATCGGTAGTCCGAGTATATTGCGAGGGTGACGCTCTTATAGACCATTTAACCATTGAGGCAGGTAATATAGGATGAGGCTGGAATCCTGGAAGAGTTTGCATTTTCTAAGTGAATTTCTACTCTTACTCCCCGCAAATTTGTATACATTTCATTTCAATTGTACCTTCCTCGTCGTTCTCCCGTTAGTATAATAACATTTGTATAGCCTGGATGGGTAAACCCCTTAGCCCCCATTTTTATAGCAAGCTCCCTTTAGACCACAGGCATTTATTGAAATTCACTAAAATTTGGCTGTCTAGAAATGAGTCTTTTTCGATTTATTAATTATTAAGTTCATCAAAAGTACCTTTTCTTAGCACCCATTCGAGTTATATGACTATCTACTATTTACGCTAATGTTTGTAGAGATTAAGAAGTTTATATTTATAGGAAGTGTACCCGCATTTATGTGGAGGGAGAGTGGAAAATAATTTAGGAAAACCACTTTCACTACACCTGACCGAGATTTGAAGTTTTCAAATACTGCTCTTCTTATTTAGTGTGTGGTCGGTAAAAATAATATTTAAGTGGGAAGGGGGGAAGGGAGAGTTTACTAGTACAGTCTCGTCAAGCCATGATTACTCTGGTAACAACCCCACGGGCTCCTTACGAATTAGTCACATGTCTATAGTATGTTATGTCTGCCAGTTGAAATATATGATTAAATAAAGTTTTAAATTTTAGGAAACCAGTTTTTCTTTAAGCTCTTTTAAGCTCATACGTCTGATAAATACTCGATGAAGCTACGCATTAAAATGCATAGTCATGCCCTGTTCATTGTCTCCTAAGTCAAATGGGTGGTGACGTGTGAGGAGGGGGAATTGATTAACCCAGTGGAGTGTCTTTACTTTATTCTTGATGAACCCAGTGGAGTGTCTTTACTCTATACTTGATGAACCCAGTGGTGTGTGTTACTTTATATTTGATGAACCCAGTGGTGTGTGTTACTTTATACTTGATGAACCCAGTGGTGTGTGTTACTTTATGCTTGATGAACCCAGTGGTGTGTGTTATTTTATGCTTGATGAACCCAGTGGTGTGTTTACTTTATTCTTGATGAACCCAGTGGTGTGTTTACTTTATAATTGATGAATGCAGTGGTGTGTTTACTTTATACTTGATGAACCCGGTGGAGTGTTTACTTTATACTTGATGAACCCAGTGGTGTGTTTACTTTATACTTAATGAACCCGGTGGTGTGTTACTTTATTCTTGATGAACCCAGTGGTGTGTTTACTTTATACTTGATGAACGCAGTGGTGTCTTTACTCTATACTTGATGAACCCAGTCGTGTGTTTACTTTATATTTGATGAACCCAGTGGTGTGTGTTACTTTAAACTTGATGAACCCAGTGGTGTGTGTTACTTTATTCTTGATGAACCCAGTGGTGTGTGTTACTTTATTCTTGATGAATCCAGTGGTGTGTTTACTCTATACTTGATGAACCCAGTGGTGTGTTACTTTATATTTGATGAACCCAGTGGTTTGTTTACTTTATACTTGATGAATGCAGTGGTGTGTCTTTATGCTTGACGAGGGCAGTGTTGGGAATAGCACGGGTTTTCAAACTCTTTTTTTTCGTGATCCCTTTTAATAAGACAAATGCCCGGACAGAAATGGTTGGGCAAGTTTGTTTACATAATCTAGTGTCATTTTTCGAGCAGGTTTAGATCAAAGGAAAAATTACATTGATTTTACTAAAGTTAGTTAAATAATAGTTAGCACCACGTCTTACTAACCATTTTTATTACACACTTAAGTACTAATTACGCTAATGGGTTAGGAATTGAGAAGGTTGAATATAGAGGAAGTGAATCCATATTTGCGTGGAGGAGAGTGGAAAACCATTTAGGAAAAACCACTCCCAATTCAACCGAGTGAGATTCGAACCTCGATTTCCCCATCCTTGACAGTCTAGCTCAACACTAAACTAGTGCGTTGTCTAACTACACCACCGAGTTGGGTAAAGTTACTTAAACCATTTAAATATAATCATAGCTCAAGTCATGTTATCTAGAGATGTTACTTTTGATGGATATTATAACTACATTTAAAATAACAGTAATAATATACTAAAATGTTATCAATGTTGACAGCAATAAAATATGTTTCTATTTTCTAAACTGTATTTCCAAAATAAATCAGGGTATGAAAATATGGAACGCATTTAATGCAAAAAATGTACACATTCAGCTATATTTAATATTATTAACTACATTTATATAATTTACAATCATTATATAAGCAGATAACAAATTGAAACGATTAATTTATCTTAGTTAATAATATGACTGACTATCCAAATAATTAATGTTTGTGTAATAGCGCCGCACGGCGTATATTTCTTCAATAAACTAAAAAAATAGAATGAAAAGTAGCATTGTATTCTAATCTCGACAGTTGTGTAGTAAAACTCACTTTGTTCGTTGGGGACTCCACCCCCCAAAACCCCAGTGGGTTTTCTTTGCAATTGGATGTAAACTAATGTAATTCCAGAGCTGTTTTTTGATAGGTCTTACCGTTTAGCCACAAGAGACCTCCAAAGAAAGGTCCACACCAACTTTAAAGTTGCTCCGACATTTTGAATTTTTTTTTTCGGAGGTTAAAAATTAATTTTTTTGACCTTTTGGAATTTTTCCGTCGATTACAGGCTAAAAGCTACATGTTTGCCAAATTTCAAGTTTCTAGCTCATCTGAAAGTGGGAAAACATTTAATGTCAGTGAGTGAGCGAGTCAGCCATGTGGCTTTATAGTGGTATAATATACTAGCTTTTACCCGTCACGACTTCGCCCGCAATAATTTATAAAATCTTTTAATTTTTAACTAAACCGTTTTGGTCATAAATCAAACTTTATTTTTTTCAAATATCTATGTGTTTTTCTCAGTTCTAGCTGTGAATAATTTTGCTGTATTTTAATTTTCACTTTTAAATATTTCGTAATAAAAGAAATATATATTATTGAAATTATTAATTATATTTTATTTTTATTTTTAACTTCATAATTAGTAAGATAAATAAATAAGTTAAATAAAAAAAATTCTAACTACATAGCTAAAATCACATCATATTTATTATTTATTAGTATGAAACTACGACACACTAATAACTATTTACTTTAATTACAAAATATCAAATCACAAATTCTTAAATAACATCGTTTCAATTACATTATAATCATATATTTATTATTATTTAAAATCAAAGGTTGGGAATAGTCCTATATGTTATTCCAGGACATATTCTACTTTCGAATCCGTTCAGCAGTTTTGGCGTGATTGAGCAACAAACATCCAAACACACAAACTTTCGCATTTATAATATTAGTAAGATTAATTTAATTTACTCGCATTTGTCAGCAATTGTTGCAAGCCCTATAGAATCTATTAGTATCTATTGTGACTCCTGGAGAAGTTGCAAGCCACAGTTTAAGAACCTGTTCTTTACAGAAATAAGTCCAGTGAAACTCTCTTACCATATCTATAGGCATATTAATAAAATGAAGAGTGTGTCTGTTATGAGCACTGTACGATATCTACCTCGAATAGAGGGATGACATTTTGAAAATATAAATAGACTTGGAAACATAGTTTAAAAGTTGACATTTTCCCTCCAAATAGTACAACAACCTACATATTTTGGTTGATCATTGAGAGCTAAATGTCTGAGAAAGGTAAGTTAACTGTTATAGAAGCGTAGAATGGATCTTTGTGAATAAAATGATGTCATTTAATAGTCATAACACACTGTTATAGGAGCGTAGAATGGATCTTTGTGAATAGAATGATGTCATTTAATAGTCACAATACACTGTTATAGGAGCGTAGAATGGATCTTTGGGAATAGAATGATGTAATTTAATAGTCACAACACACTGTTATAGGAGCGTAGAATGTATCTTTGTGAATAGAATGGTGTCATTTAATAGGAATGTCACAACACACTGTTATAGGAGCGTAGAATGGATCTTTGGGAATAGAATGATGTAATTTAATAGTCACAACACACTGTTATAGGTGTGTAGAATGAATCTTTGTGAATAGAATGATGTCATTTAAAATGAGGGTAACAACACACTGTTATAGGAGCGTAGCATGGATCTTTGGAAATAGAATTATGTCATTTAATAGTTCGAACACACTGTTATAGGAGCGTAGAATGGATCATTGTGAATAGAATGATGTCATTTAATAGTCACAACACACTGTTATAGGAGAGTAGAATGGATCTTTGGGAATAGAATGACGTCATTTAATAGTCACAACACACTGTTATAGGAGCGTAGAATGGATCATTGTGAATAGAATGGTGTCATTTAATAGTCACAACACAATGTTATAGGAGCGTATAATGGATCTTTGTGAATAGAATGATGTCATTTAATAGTCCCAACACACTGTTATAGGAGAGTAGAATGGATCTTTGGGAATAGAATGATGTCATGTAATAGTCACTACACACTATTATAGGAGCGTAAAATGGATCTTTGTGAATAGAATGATGTCATTTAATAGTCACAACACACTGTTATAGGAGCCTAGAATGGATCTTTGGGAATAGAATGTCATTTAATAGTCACAACACACTGTTATAGGAGCGTAGAATGGATCTTTGTGAATAGAATGATGCCATGTAATAGTCACTACACGCTATTATAGGAGCGTAAAATGGATCTTTGTGAATAGAATGATGTCATTTAATAGGAGGGTCACAACACACTGTTATAGGAGCGTAGAATGGATCTTTGGGAATAGAATGATGTCATTTAATAGGAGGGTCACAACACACTGTTATAGGAGCGTAGAATGGATCTTTGGGAATAGAATGATGTCATTTATTAGCGGGGGAGGGGGGTCACAACACAAACTCCCCTGTCAGTTGTATTTTCCTTATCCCCTGTTTGTCCCACTGCCAGACAGATACGCTCAGGAACGTTATAAACCGTATTGACTCATGGCGTCTAGGAATATTTCTGCTCGACTATTCAGGCGTCTTAAGTTCTCGTAGTAAAATATTGTCTCTGTACACTTTAGCCTTGAGGTTCAACAAAATTGTTACATTCTCGCATCCGAGGGAAGTAGACACATTAAATGGTTCAGTTATGTTTTATGAGAACACTTAGATGCTAGCCTTAAGGGCGCCCTCACTTGGAGGGACATATTCTTAATCTTACATTGAGACATTTCTTACATGACGTATGCAGCTTAAAAACAACTATAACATTCATCAGTTATCTTTGAACGTTATTTTGAAACACTCTTAAAATAATAATCTTAATTTGTTTGAAGAGGTTTAGATATGCGTTCCCAACCATTTACTTTGATTTCAAAACTGCTACCTTTTGGGGTTAAACGTCGCTTGGATTGAGCAATTTTCATCTTTTAATGTAATTAATAAAAATTATAATCATTGTAAATGTAAAGTTCTTAACGTCGTAAGGACTTCTCGACATGTTTCTCCTACATTTTGACGTGAATTGTATTTCGTTATATCATAATACTTAACTAAATAATGTGGAATTTAGTGAAGTTTGCAACACTTTTCAGCGCTTCAGTAATAATAATAATAATAATAATAATATTTAGCACCGCGTCTTATTACCCGTTCGGGTTATACGCATTAAGTACTAATTACACTAATGGATTAGGAATTAGGAAGGTTTAATTAAAGGAAGTGAACCCGTATTTGCGTGGAGGTAGAGTGGAAAACCATTTAGTAAAAACCACCCCCAGTTCACCGGACCGAGATTCGAACCTCGATCTCCCCGTCCTCAGCAGTCGAGCTCAACACGACAAGCGCGTTAGCCAACTACGTCACCGAGGCGGATTGCGCTTCAGTAAATGGCAACCTTTGTTCTTCACCCAAACCGATACAAACCGTTAAAACTTAGTGGAACAGGAACTTTTTACGGGTGTATTTGAATTATCTTATAAATCCTATGTTCACTTTGAAATGTAGTGGAAAACAATAATATTTTTAGCGTACCCTTTCGAGTTATACGAAATGTGCTATTAACACTAATGATATAGGGATGAAGGTGTTTGAATTTACAGGATGTGTACTCGCATTTTCGTAGAAATAGAATGGAAAACCATTTAAGGTAAACCCCTCTCGGTACACCCGACCGGGATTCTAACCCCGATCTCCCTATCATTGACAATTTAGTCTATTGCGAGCGTGTCGTCTTAGACCCTAGGTGTATTGAGTAGCTTTTTTTTTTTCTCTAAATGGTTTCCCTCTATTTTTCCGCTAAACTGTTGGTACATTTTCTCTAAATTAAACTTTTCCCATCTATAAATGAGTGTACTTAGTACGCATGAGTATAGCCCGAATGAGTAGTGAGGCACGTTGTCACAAAAAAGCTTCGTGAATCGTTAAAATACTGAAAGTAAATAAATTCATTTAAAAAAAATAGCATTCACAATAGGTTAATATTTTCTGTTATTCTAAGTCAGCCAGTTGAATGTGATACTTTTAAATTAATCCAATAGACTCGACAGGTCGTCCTACAGTTTTGTTCAGTTGATAGCGTGTCTGCCTCTTGAGCTAATGGTCGTGGGTTCGATTCCCGGCATGGTCGAAAATTTATAACTGATGAAAATATGGGTTTAACCTTTCACATTGATAAATTAACAGCTGGGGATTGGATGCTGTGCCTGTCCTAGTCTTAAGTTAAATTATAAGGCATATGAAGCTAAGACAGGCCTAACAAGCCGGTAGTGGAAAATATATATGGCTTGAATAATAAACTTACATAGGCCACAGGCTGAAAAAAGGGACAAGAAAAAATAAATACTATTTCTCGATAGTTTTTATTTATATATCAACGTTGTAAAAGCAACTTAGCCACTTCCTGGTCCAAATTCCCAGGCGTTAATACATTTTATGATTATGATGTAGTAAACTCGAGAAAGTTTATTTTTGTTTACTTTATGGATGACAAAAGTCGACGCCTGCGGTGTTTAAATTAAAAAAATAAAGGGAACCGTACAGTCGAATGGAGGCCGCGGTTTTATAAGATGTATAATGGCCACAGTTCGGGGAGCACGACTCTCGACAAAGAAAATGTGCATTCTAGAACCTCAACCCCTTCCTTACCCCCAAAATCAAATGAGATTTTGCGTGCCTCAAAGTGGGGAAAAAAGTCTATTATGAGGAAAATTATAATGGTTCTCTTGGGAACAAGGGATCTTTCCCTCTTATTTTTTGCGTCAAATGGCTAATATAAATCAATAACCATTGTTATTTGGTTGATATGTTAAAAACACCAGCTGTAGAGGATTGTTGTCGGCTCTACTGCGCAGGGCAGTTGTAGAGATATGTGGTTAACTGTGTAGAGTTTGTATGTTGTCACTTGTAGCTCTATAATATTCTCCTCTACTGCGCAGGGCAGTTCTAATGTACCTACAAGTGCGTGTCGTTATAGTGTAAAACCATTTACGAAAAACCACTCTCATTACTCCCTTACAGGGATTCGAGTTACAATCTCCCCGTCACCAACATTCCATTCACCCGCTTCGGTGGCCGCATGGTCTTAGGTGTCACTCTCGCAATAAACTAGACTTTCAATGATGGGGAGATAGGGGTTTGAATCCCAGCCGAACTTGTACTGAGGGAAGGTTTTTCAAAAAAAAAAAAAATTCCAATCTCCCTCCACCCATGTGCACTTACACTCAATCTAAATTTCCCTTAGTCATCATCCCTAACACATCAGTGTAACAATTTCCATACGTATAACCCGAACGGGCAGTAGGATGCGGTGAAAAAACTAAAAATAATAAAATAAGACGATCCCGTTTATTGTGTGAAAGTGACTCCTTAGACCATTCGACCACCGAAACGGGTATGTTGGATTAAAATGGGTGTAACATGAACGTGTTGTTAGACGCCGTGGAAATATATTTTATATATGTATTCCAAATGTAAGAGCTGTGCCCAAAGCACCGACTGCTGTCGATCTAAAGCGAAAGAGCTAATAACAAACGCCGAAAGGCCCCTTTATTCATAGTCCATGATCTTGACTTGGACGTATCGTAAAGTTGCCTACCTCATCGTCTCTCAGGGGACGGGGAAATATAAAATACGTGCTCAGAGGTTTCCTGTCCCAAGACCCCCGCGGCGTGACCTCATATTTCAAGGTACACCTGTTGGACTCACGTGGTTTTTCCGGGACTCTTGGTTCGATATCTTCAAAGTTTTTTTTTTTAAAACTATGGAATATTGTTCCTCCCCCTTTACCTCGCTAACAAATACATATTTGTTGTAAAGTTTTATTTCTACTCAACAAAATTATTTTTTTCACATACGAAGTTCTTAACGTGTAGTTTCCAAACATAGCATTTCATGACTACACAACATATAACATAACTTAACCTAAGAACAACCATAATTATCCCTAAACAGCGTAATAAAACGAGGACATACGCCATTCTTAAATTAGTTAAGGCAATCGGATTCGAACCAAGCTCACCTATAGGGTGAAGTCATTCTACGGTATCACACTACCTTTCTGGGCTGCTATTAATGCTAATCAAATTTGATACGGATGATGAAGGTATAATTGAAAGGAAATGTACTCGCATTTGCTTTGAGGTAGAGTGGGAAATAGTTTTCTTAAACACCTTCATAACAGTATGTCGAGGAACCGTGACCTCTCCATCACCATCAATAAAATATACCTCGTGACTGACGCCTTAGCTTGCGTGACCATTAGTCCTGGTTGATAGTTATTTTATGTTGTACATATATATTCCTTATCTCGTATAAAAGTATTGATTGATTTTTGATACCGTAACTTACTACCCGTCCGGGGTATACGTTTATTAATTAATTACGTTAATAAGATGCTAAGAATGAAAGGTTAAATTTAGAGAAATGTACCTCCATTTACTTGGAGGAAAAGCGTAAAACCATTTATGGAAAATCGTCTTCAGTACACTTGACCGGGATTTGAACCCCGATCTTCCTGGTATTGTCAGTACACTCTGCTGAAATAGTTATTCCTTGGACCATACAACCACCAAAGCAAGATAATAAAAGGTTTAAACTGCTTAGATATAAACTGACACAGCTCACAAATACTTATCTTTTCATTTTTATAGCAAAATTAATGATAAAATTGGGCTATAACATTGTACGCTTGTTACTTTTAAACTTTCATATAAAAAAAAGATACATGAAAATATAAGGTTTGCTCAATTTTATATATATATCTATATATATAAAAGTTAATTTTAGAAGCACCCAACTAAAGTAATTAAAATACGTCCTTAATCGTATCCAAAATTAATAAGTTTTTTAAAAGTTTTTATTTACTTTGCGCCACCGAATGGAAATAAAAAAAAAAGCTGCCATGTATATGTCAAGAAGGTCATTATAACTGCCGCTCAAAACTAAGCCAAGAGAAAAATAAAACACTCTACATTTTGGAAGCAGCATTACTTTTATTTTTACAATGTACAGTACCTATCCAGAATTTAAAAAAGAAAAAAATTGAAATTATTCAATGTGTTTTGAACTATCTAATGATGTAGCTATTTTATGTTTTGTATAAACAAAGACGCTGACACAGTTCTCACTAATAAAACGGACAGTTTTAATTACACTAGTTATTTTTATATCAAGTATTAAGCCTTTTTCGGATTGGTTTGATAATTTTTCAGTTCTATTTTACCTCTCTCGGATCATTTAGACCTCTTTCTGATTTTTTCAGTTTTTTACTGGTTCTATATGGCCTCTTTCTGGTAAATTCACCCTATTTATGGTCATTTCGGCTTCTTTTTTTATCTGTTTGGTCTCTTTATAGACGCTTCGATCTCTTTATGATCATTTCGGTCTATTTATGGTTGGTTAACCCTCTTTATGGAGGGTTCTGTACCTTTTGGATGGGTTCAAAATTTGTCTGATACATTTGTTCTTTTTTCAGGTTATGCTAAATTTTTTGGGTTGAGTTGACCTAGTTTGGGCTAGTTGTGCGTCTTTAGGTTCATGCCCATTTCGTATACTAAAAATTTTTATATCTGAATTGGTCCCATATCCTGCACTCAAATATTTGTGAGGTATTATTAATTAGAAATTCTTCTTATTTGTCCCAGCTCGTTCTTTTGTTTTTCTCATATCGTGTACTGAACAAGAAAGTAGCCCCTGACTTTTCCACTCCCTCTTCCAGAGTGAAGTGTTAATCTCTCGTGCACTAGGGTAGGTCCTCGACACTGTGTCATCTTAGACCCCTCTTCCCTTCTTTTAATAAAGTCCACGGTGACCTGGTGGTCTAGGGGTAAGGTGTCAGACTTCTGTGCCGGCGGCCGGGGTTCAATCCTCGGTCCCGGCAAAGATTTATCTGATTACCAAACCCTTCCTTCACCTCTGACAAGACATCTTGTGAATGTGGGGAATGCCAGGCCTCCACCGTGGTTCGGATTCCACGTTAAACTGTAGGTCCTCCATTTCATCTCACAATCACCCTACCATTACACATTAGCGTAAGAGCGTATAACCCGAACGGGTAGTAAGACGCGGTGCTAATAATAATAATAATAATAATAATAATAATAATAATAATAATAATAATAAAGTCCACGTCTAACCTAACCTAACCTAACCTGGTTAGTTAGTTAATTAGTTAATTAGTTAATTTGGAAGTATGTGCTATGGAGGTTGTCCCACTTCGAAAACGGTGTAAAAGTCGCTAGTGATTCAAAAGGGTAAGAGTTTTTTTTTGTTTATTACATGAGATAGGATAAACAAATATAATGCTTACTTAATAATAACGCCTGAATATTTGAGTGCACGAGATGGGAGTATACCTAAAGAGGTGTCTATTGGTTCAGTTAGACCATCTCAGGTATGGTTATGAGCTCGGCTTAGCGTAATGAACGAAAACGACTCTGTTTTTTTTTCTTTCTTAAATAATCTTTAAAAAATTTAATGATGTTCATATTCACTTTCTTTTAGCACCACGTCCTTTAACCCAATAGGGTTATACGCATATGTACGAACTACGCTGATGCGTTAGGGATAATAAGGAAGGTTTAATTTAGAGGAAGTCTACTTGCATTTTTAAGGAGGGAGAATGTAAAACCATCTTGGGATAATCACCCTAAGGACATCTGAATTAGATTCGAACTCCGATCTCCCTATAATTGGCAGTCTAGTCTTTTGTTTGAGTGATGACTTAGACCATACGGACACCAAAGCAGGTCATATGTAACTATTCAGAGTATTTAAAAATATTATAAAGACCAACTAACTCCTTTATCTTAAGTAACTTGAAAGTTGACGGTCAATAGAACGTAAATCCACCATTCAACCCTAACCTGAGACACCTCCATCTAATCTATAACCTGGCACCCTGCCTATTTCAAATACATTCTCACATTCACCAACTAACGGCATCTCGGTCTACTAAAGAGCACTGTTTTTTAAAGTTTCCCAACTAAAATATTGTGTACTGTGTAAGAGCGTCTGCGAGAGGATCTTTGGTAGAAAGTCTGTCAAAGAGTGTGTGGTAGAAAGTCTGTCATAGAGTGTGTGGTAGAAAGTCTGTCAGAGAGTGTGTGGTAGAAAGTTTGTCAGAGAGTGTGTGGTAGAAAGTCTGTCAGAGAGTGTGTGGTAGAAAGTCTACCAGAGAGTGTGTGGTATAAAGTCTGTCAGAGAGTGTGTGGTATAAAGTCTGTCAGAGAGTGTGTGGTAGAAAGTCTGTCAGAGAGTGTGTGGTATAAAGTCTGTCAGAGAGTGTGTGGTAGAAAGTCTGTCAGAGAGTGTGTGGTAGAAAGTCTACCAGAGAGTGTGTGGTAGAAAGTCTGTCAGAGAGTGTGTGGTAGAAAGTCTGTCAGAGAGTGTGTGGTATAAAGTCTGTCAGAGAGTGTGTGGTAGAAAGTCTGTTCAGAGAGAGTGTGGTATAAAGTCTGTCAGAGAGTGTGTGGTATAAAGTTTGTCAGAGAGTGTGTGGTAGAAAATCTGTCAGAGAGCGTGTGGCGAAAAATTCGAGATTCTAAGTTTGTGTATGGAGAGATTATGCGAGAAAATCTTTGAAAGAGGTTATAAGAGTCTGCGGAAGTGTTTCTTTGAGGAAAAAGTCTGCGAGAGAGTTTGTGAAATTGTGTATGTGAGAGTGTCTCTTAGAGAGAGAGAGAGAGAGAGAATCTGCCAGAGATATTTTGCTAAACAGGTGTCTGTGATATTGTGTGTGAGATTCTGCGAAAGAGACTGTGAAATAATGTTTGTAAGAGTGAATAAAAGAGATTGTATGGGACGTTGCGTGAGAGTCTACGAGGCATCTGGTCTGATAGTGCGTTTGTGAGAGTGTGTAAATAAAAAAAGAAAGAGAGAGAGAGTGTGTGTGAAAGAGAGATGGCGTGTAGGGTATTAATTAGCAAGAACGGTGGTAGAGTGGGAAGGGGGTGTGAAGGGAAAATAGAGAGAGATACTACAAACCACATGCAATCATTTTAGTTTGATTAAAGGGACGTCATGTTTTGATTTCCCCGGATCACCAACGATTCCTCTGGATAGAAAGCTCTGAATGGATTGTGAGGATTATAATCTGTGATTGATGTCACGGGTCGCCTGGATTTAACACAGAGCGGATGAAAAATTGATAGATTCGTCAGGCAGTGTCTTTCTTTACTGTATTTATGAATAAATTCTGGGGTAAGGAGGGTAGGAGAGAAAAATAGACCCTAGTTCAATTCTAAGCAACTACAAATAGTTACGACTAATACTAGGTATTTTGAAGCTACTTTTCAATTAGGGTTACGTCTTAACTTGACGCAACTATGCACTCTAAGCACTATCACACTTAGACACTAATATACAAAATAGAAACAGAGAGAATAAAATTAGCAATTCAACTTGCGAGTTCTCTTTTCCATGTGTTGATAACACTTTCCCTCTTCTTCTGACGAATCTACACATTCAATCTACTTTTATCTCCTTGACAGCATTGATTTGCGTTTCAGAATAACCCTTTTCTTTCTTTTACTTACTTTAGATAAACATATTATTCCACTGACTTTTTTTATCTACATTGTGGCAGAAAGAAAACTACTGTACATTTTCGTGAATAAAATAAATAGCCTGAGTTGTTGGCGATTTAAACAAAATATTTCCAAAAAAAAAAACTACTTCAGGATCCAAAAATAATAATTTTGCGACAATGTAAGTTATTTTTAAAATTATTAAAAAATATTATTTCTGTTACAATGTTATATCTTTAAAACTCATTGAATAAAAAGTAAATTCATCAACAGGAACATTCTATCTTGTCTTGTCGTGACGTCACAGGCAGGTAAAATTCTTTATTCTCGCCTTTGCCGAGTTTGGTATTAACCCCATCATGCTCTGGGATGCGAACAAGAAATGTCGGATTATCAGCAAGTTTTTTTCTGAGTGGATAAATAGATCGTTTTAGCTACACTATAAAGAATTTTAAATAAGCTTTTTGTTTACCGCGACACATCTCATCACAAGTCAACACACGCTCGTTCTGTTTAAAATGCGTTGTTTCTGATCACTTTGACAACACACTCTCATCATAGTGCACGCGAAATATTATTATTATTAGCACCACGTCTTACTACCCGTTCGGGCTACACGCACGCTAATGTGTAATGGTAGGGTGATTGTGAGATGAAATGAAGGACCTACAGTTTAACGTGGGATCCGAACCACGGTGGAGGCCTGGCATTCCCCACATTCACAAGATGTCTTGTCAGAGGTGAAGGAAGGGTTTGGTAATCAGATAAATCTGTGCCGGGACCAAGGATTGAACCACGGACCCCCAACACAGAAGTCCGACACCTTACTCCTAGACCACCAGATCAACCCCACGTGACACAAAATATTAAACTAGTCTAGTCTGCTTTACCAGTGACGTAAGAGCTAGGGCTCAAATCCAGCCCTGGTTCAGAGAGGGTACTCTTTTCCCTTAAATGTTTTACTCTCCTACCCACATGCAAATATAAGAACGTTGGCGTCAAAGGCACACCTTTCTCATCCCTACCCCATTAGTATAGGGAAATGCGGGCATCCCTGATGGCTAGTAGGGTGTGGTGCAACAAAAGTAACAGCAGTCACCTCCCTTGATATTTCTATAGCCCCTCGGCGCATGCGTATTGAAACGAGTCGGTTGGTTGTGGACGTTGCTGTACAGAGGACAAAGTCGAAACATTTTCACCTCGCACCAAACGGGTTGAGCGTATCTCGCTGAAATATGGTGATGGTTGACGGATCGTCACGTGAGCACGCTTATGATTTGATCTTATTTTCGTTGCATGTGCGAATCCACATTGATGCTTGTTTGCAGGAGAGTGTAAGTGTGCTGTTTTAGGTTAAATTGTCTCTTAAATCGTACTTTGATATAACCATGTTTCGGAACTGTATCTTGGACGATAACAAATGAGCTATCTTTGTTAGGTTTGTGATATTTTAAAAGCTTTTTCATAACTATTGTCCTTGGGGGTGCCGAATGGTCTATGCCGTTCAATCCAAATTTTAATTGGTCGTCGTCAATCGGGATCGTTCTAACCCCAACCGGAGCCTATAAGGGAAGTTGCTGCCCCCCCCCCCACGTAATTTATCATCATGCATTCCCCACCCTCTTTTCACTCTATTGTTTTTGTATTCCCACTAATGTATCCTCCTAATGTACTTTTCTACTCTCATAATGGGATCGCCACAATAAAAATTGAGACCTTATTTGTAGATTAGGAACACCATATGACTAATGTTACCTTTAGAGTACAGTGGGCCTATTGTAGGAATATATATGCATATGTGTACAACAGGATTGCTATAGGAACAATTGTAACATATTGCTTACTGTAGTAACGCAATATAAATAACTGTAACCGTTTGAGTATAGTAGTTACACCATAGGAATAACTGTTACCCTCTGATTATAGTAGAGCTGCTATAAGAAGATTTGTAACCCTATGAGTATAATAATAGGGCTTCCATAGGAATAATTGTATCCCTATACGTTTAGTAGGGCTGCCATAGGAATAATTGTAACCCTATGAGGATAGTTGGACTACCATATGAAGATTTTTATCTGAAAGTTCACTAAGGCTACTCAATCTAAGTCCGACACCTTAAGCTGGGTGTTGTGTCCGTTCTAAATTTAAGTTATCTTAAGAGTCGTTTTCTGATATAATCAGTCATTTCAGAAAGTGCTTGTTAAACAGGTATCTCAAATATATAAATACTAAATCTACTGTCGTGTATTCATACTTCGAGACATGGGTTATGCAGTTGTCACTTTTTGACATTGTATGATACCTCACCAATGTTGGCAAGTCTCTGTTTCTTCCATATGTCATGAAAGAATACTGGATGCAGGGGTGCCAAACACCAGAATAACCAAGGACATGGATAAAGCTTGGTTTCTGAAAGAAAAAAAACACAGTAATAATACAGGCTTTTTTGCTGTCTGGGAAAAAAAATACAGGCACATTTACTATCTTTAGAAAACAGTGAAAATACAGGGATATTTTGATGTCTGGAAAAAATAGGATAAAATATAGAGATCTTTTGCTGTTTAGAAAAAATACACACAATTACCAAACATTTTTGGTGTCTGTAAAAAGCAAGGAATTTTGAACAAACTAATGAAAATACTTGATTATTTGTGAATTGGAACATTTAACCTTACTTCACATCCATTATTGTTTCCATCCTGTGGCCTGGGTCACTTTTTTTTTTATTGAAGCCATATATTTTCACTTAACAGCCTTCCAAGCCTGCCTTAGCTTAAAATGTCTTATAATCTAACTTAAGACTAGGACAGGCACAACATCCAGTTCTCCGGCCGTTAATTCATCACTGTTAAAGGGTAAAACCACATTTCACCAATGATACATCTTTCAGCCATGAATCGAACCCGGGCCCCTCAACTCAGTATACAGACACGATACCGACTGAGCTAAGGTGTAGGATGGAACATTTAACTGCAAGGATTATAAAGAACGAACAGAAGAACACAAACCTTACCATAAACATGGGTCACGTGACGAGCATATTCATTTCCCCGTCAAGTTCGCACTTCCAGTCTTCACATTCGTCAATCTTCTGGAAAAATACTGGAAACATGAGAATTTATTCTGGAAAACCTTGAAAACACCGAGAACTACACCAATAACATGACTTCACATAACCAATTTTATGAAAAGTATCTGGATAATTCCGGGAAACCTGGTAAATACAGGAGGATTGTATCGTAAGAAACCAGTTTCGGTGTTCGGATGGCCTAAGAGCAGTATTTCTAATGGTGTTCTACTCTCCCTCCACTCAAATGCGGGTACACTTCCGCTTAATGTGATCTTTCTAATCCTTAACACATGAGTGCAGAATAGTATTTATGCGTATAGTCCGAACGGGTAGTAGGACTCTATTTTTTTTAAAGATAAATAGTAGGTAGGCCTATCTAGTGGCAACACTGTAACCGTCTTTACCTACCCTTATGGTGTTTCCCCTCACCCCATGGCCAGTCAGGGGAGGTGAGGGGTAATAATAAGATATGTACAAGATGTGATGTGTCGGTCTCGGCGGCGCAGAATGTTACACAGATGTATCACGTAGCGAAGATTTATCTTTAATATTGTTTATTTTCTCAACCTCCCGCTTTCAACAAAAAGAGGAAAAAAGGGGAAGGGTGTTGGACACATTATTAGGTGAGCGCTCGGGGAACCAAAGATTGCGCTTTTACCCACTATAAGGGGGTGAAAAAAAGGGCCAGAAAGTGTAAGTAAAGGGATTTTTTCTTCCCCTCTGTCACCACGTCTTAACCGCGAGTCAGGGCTTTACTCACTTTGATTACCCAGACGGGGGAGAAGAGATGAGGAAGGTAGAATTAAGAGGAAATTTATATGTATTTGCGTGAAAGAAGAAACCATTTAGTAAAAAAAAAAGTTCGAAGCACTGCACAGACTTTCTCGCTCCTATGTCTAAAAATGAAAATGTTTACTCAAAACTCTTAAAATATATTGAAGAAACATTCCACCATAGAGAATAAATGAAATAATATACACTGTTACAGAAACATATTGAGAAAAACGTAACATCTCTGCTCTTAAAAGCGTAACCGTTTCCTAGACCCCTATTTAAAAACATATTTGGCCATATCACAGAAAACTATTGGTTTTATGAAAATATATTTCAAATAAAGACTTTTTTTTAAATTATTAATAATACTACAACTTTGCACTGTTAAGTTATTTTATATCTCGATAACCTGGCGGTCTAGGGGTAAGGTGTCAAACTTCTGTGCTGGGGTCTGGGGTTCAATCCTCGGTCCCGGAACAGATTTATCTGATTGTCAAACCCTTCCTTCACCTCTGACAAGACATCTTGTGAATGTGGGGAATGCCAGGCCTCCACCGTGGTTCGGATCCCACGTTAAACTGTAGGCCCTTCATTTCATCTTACAATCACCCAACCATTACACATTAGTGTAAGTGCGTATAACTCGAACGGGTAGTAAGACGCGAAGCTAGTAAAAATATATCGTATCTCAAATAGTTGCGGAAATATGATCACTAGTGGAAATTTCCGCTTAGGTAAAGTACCCTTAAAGTCATTTTTATGGGAAAATGAGAGCTGCTATTTTGTTTGTGAAGTTAAACAGTGCCTGGTTACGAAATTAAATAAAAATATTGATTGAGCACATTTTGATAAAATCGATTTTTTTCTCTTTTCGCCCAGAAGTAAACTGTGCTTGATTTTAAGGTTGGATGGATAGTCGGGAAAAAATACCTCTGAAAAACCTTATGAAACATAGCTACAAAGTTTTATCCCGGTCGGCAAAATGGTTTTGGCTCAAATTCCAATAACAGACGGGCAACATAAAAAAAAACATTTTTGAGTTAAGGGGATCATGAAACGTTTACATTCGTCAAAAATTTCGAATCCTTTTTTTTAATGATCAGATACTTTCTTTACCCGAGGGGTGCGATAAAGAAAAAAAAGCTTCTTTTGCTCAAGCCGGTGGTTGTTATATCTTGTTTAGAGTAAAAATACGTACAGTGATACTAGACTCTAATAGGGACTGAGCCACGATCGACTAGATTATTTGTAGTCAGCATGTCTAATCATTCGTCCACGTGAACTAATTGTGACGTCACATGGCTTCATTACACACTCACGTGTAATCAATATCCGGCTCTGGGATGTCAGGGGGTGCGACAAAAGAGCAGGGGCTACATTGGCTACCGTACGCCAGAGAGTTGCTATGCCTATGAAAACACCTGCTCTTCTATAACTACCACCATCATGGGCTCAATGTATACTAGATGTTTACCATATAACCTTGTTGCCATACCTGTGATTACGGGATTGTATATATGTGTGTGTATACTGAGCCCGAATGTTGGTTGGATCCTCAACAGTATGTAAATCCTTGACATCACTGTAGAGGCGTACTAGAGAAATGAGGAGTGAGGAAGTTTCCCATTGCTTTCCTCCTTGGCCCAGAAGGCAAATCGGTCTACCAAGCTCACCAGAATGCATACACCAACTGACCCTACAAGCGACACCTTCACTCCATTCATCACAAGGACTGGCTGTATATTGAATGTTATTACTAGTATAGTTCATACACCAACTGACTCTACAAGCAACACCTTCACTCCATTCATCACAGGAATTGGCTGTATATTGAATGTTATTACTAGTATCACTCATACTTCTGTCACTTTCATATTCGTCAGAGCCATAAGTGAGAGTGAGACAGATCTATGAAAATAACAACTTGCTCTAGGCCATACCAGAAGATATAGTGCATTGTAAACACTATGTGACAGACTGAGACAGATCAATGAAAATAACAACTTGCTCTAGGCCAGCGGTTCCCAAAGTGTGCTCTGCAAAGCATCTCCAAGTGCTCCATGAATATATTGGAAATAAAAATAAATAAAATGTGACAATATATCAAAACTGTGAATTTGTGCGTCCACAAACTGTGTATAGGTAAATATTGGGTAGAAATTATTTACAGACTGTACGCGGCGAAACCAGACAGAGAGACTAAAGGGTGCCAGTTAACCCCGTTTCTGTGAAAATTTTGTCGCGCTTTCAGATACGATTGTTAGCTTGGACACCTTTCCAGAATTTTTTGAGAATTTTCTATTGAATATTAAAAAATCGTGTTTCTTCGCACCTTCAGTAAGTTGAAGTTCAGTCAGTTTACAGTTGAGAGTCGAAACAATTCAAGTAGCGGTGCAATGTTATTTATTTGAATGTCGGAAAAGCCAAACTGGCATCGGAGCATTATGAGTGCTTGAATGATTTGACATCAGATTCTGCTGTAAAGGAGAATTTTGCAACTAAGTAGTCACTATCAGAATTTTAATGTCAACTATGAGATAAATTTGAAGTTTTGTCAGATAGAATGAAAATAATCCTTTTTCCTTTTGCAATAACTTACTTATGTGGATCAGGATTCTCTGCCTATGTGGCTATTAAAACAAAAGATCCTGGCTCAATTCAGAGCCAGATGTTCGGTTGCACCTGTCCCAAATTCAAGCAGATATAGCCACACTGTGCCAATCAAAACACAGCAGTCCCATCTCTCTCATTGGAATTTAAGTTCGCGGTCTATACTTTATCGTGTTTTTTTTTATGCCAAGTGACTTTTTTTTTTTTGCAACCATGAAAATGGTTTTAAGACTATCTGTGTGGGTAACATATTGTGGATTTACAATACTTATTTTGAATTCGTCATCAAATCTGTTGCTTTTGATTAATTTATGTTTTTGTTGTTGTTTAGCGTTTAAGTTAAGTTCCTTATTTCTCTGAAATTAAGGGAGAAAATAACATTTATAATTAAATAAAACTTTATTTTTAACATGCCCAAATATTTAAACATTCGTTTCCATAATGAATACTGCTGTAATTCGTTTTAGTATCTATCTATGTAGAGTATATGTGAAAATATCGTTGTCCTTATATCAAAGACACTTATGTGCAAAATAGTTGTTTTGAGAAAACTATATTTAAAGTTTACAATTTTAAATGGCTTTCAATGGGAAAAATTAAGTTTGGATCAACATTTAAGCTATCTAGAAATCTAAAAATAATTCGTGCTTTTATTATAAGATAAAATATCGATTAACAACTTTAAAAAATGCATTTAGGTAGATATAGCAAAAAATGCATGTGCATACCTTTAGCATCATGGCAACTATAGTGCTCTGTGACAAACTTCTCTCCTGAAAAGTGCTCCGTGACAAACTTCTCTCCTGAAAAGGGATCTGTGACAAACTTCTCTCCTGAAAAGATCTCCGCGACAAACTTCTCTCCTGAAAAGTGCTCCGTGACAAACTTCTCTCCTGAAAAGTGATCCGCGATTCAAAAAGTTTGGGCATCACTGCTCTAGGCCATACCATAAGATGCAGTCTAAACACTATATCTGACCAGAAAGGGATCTGGGCTAGTGATGGGGAAATTCTGTATATTCATTTACTTATGCATACAGAAAAATGTATTCTGGATTGGTCACACGTATTTAATATTAATCAACCCCTAAAAACATACAAATATGATGAGATTATTAGCGCCCTATAAAAATATTCACAGCAAAATCGTAATCTTGCAGTAAACTAGACTATTGATGACAAGGAGATTTAGGTTCGAATCTCTGTCGGGAGTATAGAGGGTGGTTTTCCAAAATAGTTTTCAACCCTCTGTTTCCACGCAAACGCAAGTACACTTCATCTAAATATAACCTTACCCATCTCTAAAGCCATTAGCGTGGTTAGGGAATAAGCGTATGACCCAAAAGGGTAGTAATACGCGGTGCTACAATTTTTTTAAATTATTATATTGATAACGACATTACAAGATGGTATAAACTTTAATTATGGTTTTGTATTGTCGACATTCGTTATTGTGCCATTAAAACATTAGTTAAAAACACGTATGAGTTTTATTAAACTACAATAATAGTGATTTTAAACCAAATAAAATATAAATCAAGTTTGTTCACTAGGGAAAACATAATCCGTTTAAAAGCAACATTATTTCACATTTAGAAAAAAAAAATCACTTTTCCCACTTCCCTTCCACACCTACATTTTTATTTCGCACACATACACATAGATACACACGCACGTATGAGACACACATGAGGTAAACAATTTATTCTGATAACGTTTAAAACGATAGTCTGGTCAATTACCAAGGGCCGAGGCAAAATACGGAGTTTCCACTTAAGGGGGGGGATGAAGGGGACGTGAGAAAGGTCAGTGTTTTTGAAGTTTTTATCAAAATAAATCAAATAGTTCTTCAGTAAGAGCATAGATTAATTTTCTTCCCATGATATTACAACTTTATGATGATATGATAACTTTATCTCTTCATTTAAAAAGTTTATCATCTAATGCCGCCATGCTCATGACAAATATTCAACAACTGTTGATATCACCATGTGAAGAAAATTAAACTCCATGTTTCTACTGGAGAAATATTTTATTTATTTTGACCCCCACCCCAAAAAAAAGTTTCACTATAAAAAATTCAGGAAACACTGACCTCTTCTCGCGTCCCAACACGCCAACTTTAAACATAAAGGGGGCTAGTGAAAGCATCTCACCATACACCACAGGAACATTATCCCCCCCCCTTCCCTATCTCCTACCCCACTTATTTTTAACCCTTTCATACCACAGAACCCCCTAACACCCGCTCTTCCATGAAGCAAGGGCTGCAAACAACAGCACTGTGTATCGGTATTTCGAGTATATTGAATGAGTAGCCCCTTGCCACGATAAATCAAGGACCCTTATCCCTCCTCACATTTTCCCTACATCCCTTTAGAGCGGGAGGAAGGGTGGCACACCCCCTTCTCTGCCCTGTCAGTACCACCTGTTCGAAGGCCCCCCCTCCCCCCACAACCATCACCAACCTCCTATAGCGAGCAATCCGCGGCTCAATAACCCGCCAGAACTCAAATACAGTGTTTGCGGATAGAGAGAGCAATATTTATTATACTCATGTTATTGGGTTCTATGGTGTGCACTTTCTAATCATTTGTATTTATATATATTATAAAATCTCGATTTTTTTTGTGCGTGTGCACCAGATCTTACTGCACATTCGGGATACCCGCAGATTTGCAGAATTAGATTAGGGGTGGGGATGAGTGGAGGGTAGAGGGAAAGATCGTTTAGAAAAAAAAACCTTTTAATACACCTGGACAGGATTCAAACCCCATAATTCCCCATCACTAGCCCAGATCCCTTTCTGGTCAGATATAGTGTTTAGACTGCATCTTATGGTATGGCCTAGAGCAGTGATGCCCAAACTTTTTGAATCGCGGATCACTTTTCAGGAGAGAAGTTTGTCACGGAGCACTTTTCAGGAGAGAAGTTTGTCGCGGAGATCTTTTCAGGAGAGAAGTTTGTCACAGATCCCTTTTCAGGAGAGAAGTTTGTCACGGAGCACTTTTCAGGAGAGAAGTTTGTCACAGAGCACTATAGTTGCCATGATGCTAAAGGTATGCACATGCATTTTTTGCTATATCTACCTAAATGCATTTTTTAAAGTTGTTAATCGATATTTTATCTTATAATAAAAGCACGAATTATTTTTAGATTTCTAGATAGCTTAAATGTTGATCCAAACTTAATTTTTCCCATTGAAAGCCATTTAAAATTGTTCTGAAACTCAACGCCCAATTGTGGTCAAAGTATCAGGTACAGTACCGGGAGAGCAAAGCTGTGCAAGCATGCCTGAACAACAGGTTGCATAGGAATTAGGCACGTGACACTGCACATGTAATAATGGCAGGAACTTGCTGTGATGTAGGGCCGTTAATTATGACCCCCAGAACGTATTACCACTTCTTGATAGACTGTTGTGTTGTTTACTATTAATTGCGTTATGTTCTGATGACTTTCTCCAAGATGTTGATGTATGTAGTGCCGTGCGCCTAACTTCTATGCAACCTGTTGTACACTCATGTTTGCACAGTTTTGCTCTCCCGGCGCAGTAAGCCGAAACTTTGATTACAATAGAATTGTAGGTATTATAATAGGTTTCCGGATGTAAATGTACAGGGATTTTGTATTACTTTTGGTTCAAACAAACTATATGTGCAGTTTGGGAGTTGAGTTTCCAAACATCCTGTATATTCCAATCAACATCGTCAACATAATTTAGTTCAAAAGTAAAATACCTGCAAAGTAGTAGCAACACTGTGAACTGACGGCCACTGATACGAAGACAATAATAATAATAATAATATACAGAATGTACCGTAACATGTGGGACTCACGTCACTGGTGGACAGAAGACGCAAATCAATGAAAATGCCTCATACAAACATGTGTACCATTTGACTTTGTTTCCGAGCTGCAGCCAAGTTAGTCCACTTAACTGTTTGTATAACATACTTGATATCTCTCGACCTGTTAACTAGGTATGTTCTCTGGGTTATTCCACACAACTGGTACTTTTTAAAAAGTGCGGCACTATCCGATATGACGACTGCATGTCTGCATTAGGGTCGAAGATGGCCATTTTGAGCACTTCCTATGATGTCAAACATCTCCACATTACTGGAATCTAAACACTCTTTAACTAGAATACAAGGTCAAATGGGACACATTTTAATATGGAATGTTTTCATTGTTTTAGTGTCTCCTGTCCACCACTGAAGTGAGAGTCACATTTTACGGTACACCCTGTATACATACAAAGCATTTTAGTTGTGCTTTCTTCCTTGATAGCATTCAATTTATAACACATCCTATTCAATATTCATCACTTGATATTTTAACTCGTTAGAAATATTCATAGCGAATTCATAAGTGAATTTTTTTTTACAGAAATGTCTCATAACCTATTCAGTCTTTACTTTATCTATTCAAAATGGCTGATATGGTGAATGTACAAAGCGGAAAACAAAGACTAAATTTAATTTAAAAAAACAACATATCTTCGATTACAACATCAACGTTTATCCTCATGTTTAAAACTTCGTTTCACCTAAAAAAAAGTTACCTACAGTGCGCGTCTTTAAACGGTTTAGCTGCAGAAAACGTGACTTGCTGCATGAATGTATCAAAGGAATAGTTTTTATAACTTTTTGAAAGCTTCGGATAGTACGGAACCTCCGAAAATATGAAAATTTGAATAGTACTCATCTTTAGATAATACGCAGTCTCGGATAGTACCTAACTTTGGGTAATCCAGAAACTAGGATGATTGGGTCTCAAATAATCGATATTCCACTGTGTATAGAGTTGAGGACATATAGTAGTAGTCTTTTGACTAGTATTCTGAGGATGGAGTCTTGTGTCGAAGATGAATGACGCGTGGTTTGTTTCTCTTGCAGATGTCCTGACAGTGGGCCGCGGGGCAGCAGGATGACACCTCCTGACGAGGAGTATGGGAGGCGGGACCGACTGCTGCTGCACCATCACACCCACCAGTACCTGGCCTCCCCCTCCACACCATCCCCCGGCGACCGGTACATACCCCCACCGGCGCCGGCCCCATCCGACCGCTACCCAGCCCCAGCGGACCGTTATCTCCCGCCCCCCACACCCACCCCTTCCCCCGGAGAAAGATATTTACCGCCAGCGGGGGACAGGTACTCTGGAGACAGGTATCTTGCGTCCCCTGGTGGCGACAGATACCTCTCGCCACCTGCCCCCGCGCCAGGTGAGCGATACATACCACCCCCAGCACCCGCCCCCAACGACCGTTACCTTCAGCCTCCCGGGGGCGTGTCCGGGGACAGGTATCTCCCGCCTTCGGCACCCGCCCCTGGTGAGAGGTATCTCCCACCCCCAGCTCCCGCCCCCGGGGAGAGGTATTTGCCCCCGCCAGCCGCCGCCACCACCCCTGGTGGCCCTGGAGACCCTTACATGCGCCGCGACCTCGGCTACCACCACCACTACCGGCTCCCGTACCATCCCCACCACCACCAGTACCACCCGCACTACGGCCACCACCACCATCAACGAGCGCTGCCTCACCGACCCCTCAACTACCACCCCCACCACGCGGTGCCATCACCAAGCCGCGGACACATACGGTGCTGTCCCTCTCCCAGCCACTTCGCCCCTTCACCCGGCGTACCGGGTGCCTCGTCGCCGGGGGGCCCTCCCGCGCCAACCACGCCCACGGCGCCCACCCCGACAAGTGGCTCATCACCGTCCCCCTTGCTGCCCCACCGTGGGCGCACGCCCCCATGCGGGAGCGGCGTGTCCCAGCGACCGGTGTCCGGTGCCATCCCCGTCGTGGAATACGTAGGGGCGAGCGGCGGTAGACACGTGTCCACCCCGACGCCGCCTCCGTCGCTTCCCCGGTGCAGCAGCCTGAGCAGCTGCGACGCCGGAGGGGCTGACGACGCCGGAAAGGGGCAAGTGACGCACCTGGGTCGGGTGGGCGGGGGCTGTATGGACAAGCTGGACCCGGGCTCCACGCTGTCGCTTTGCTGTGGGAGCTCCAGGAGGTTTGGCGACGCTACACCTGCCCCCTCACTGCCCGGCCTCGCTACACTACTCCACACGCCTCACCACGCCGCCGCCGCAGTCTGGTGAGTAGCCCTACGTAGCGCACCACTCCACATACACATTGTACTATTTGTGTTGGCGATACAGCTAGTGCCCCGTACCCTTTTATAGCACCTCGTCTTACTACCCGTTCGAGTTGTACGCTCTTACGCTAATGTGTAATGGTAGGGTGATTGTGAGATGAAATGGAGGACCTACAGTTTAACGTGGAATCCGAACCACGGTGGAGGTCTGGCATTCCCCACATTCACAAGTTGTGATTAATACATGTCTTGTCAGAGGTGAAGGAAGGGTTTGGCAATCAGATAAATCGGTGCTGGGACCGAGGATTGAACCTCGGACCTCCAGCACAGAAGTCCGACACATTACCCCTAGATCACCAGGTCACTTTTTTTATTATTTTTTTGTAGGAAGAACAGTAGAAGTTAGTTTCTAAAGTTACTAAAATAATTTTGAAATATTTATGCATCAAGTCATATTATCTGGAACTGTCACTTTTGATAGATATTATCAATATCTATAGAATAACATCGATAACAAAGTAAAATGTTATTTGTGTTGGCAGCATAGAAATATGTTTGAACTTTCTCTTCTGTTCTTCCAACCAAAATAAGGGTTTACCCGTTCAGGTTATACACATATGTACTAATTGCACTAATATATTAGGGATTAGGAAGGTTGAATTTAGAGGATCTGTAACCTCATTCACGTGGAGCGAGAGTGTGAAATAATTTAGGGATAAACCCCCCTCATTACACCCGACCGGTATTTGAACCCTGATATTCATGCCATCGCCAGTCCAGTCTATTGAGAGAGTAGCGCCTTAGACCATGCGGCCACCGAAGTGAGTGTTTTCATACTTAATTCATTACAAGCCACCTGCTACCGTGTATACGTCCAACTACGAGTATTACGGCGATTATTACAAAAACAAGCAAATACATTCACAAATCATTTTCCGAAAGGAATTTTATGTTTATTAACTTAGTTGGTCCAACTAATTCCCAAAAAACAGGGATGAAAATTAATACTGATCGTCTTATATTTCGTAGTATCTACTTCGCTGGTTATTTAAATATATTTGCCATAATTATTATATTACAAGTCTCTTTACTTTATTCAGTGAGAAAATATCGCCCTTCTTTACAGGACATTAAAGTAACAATGAAGTCAACCACTTTTTTATTTTATTTTCCCTTACGTGAGGTAGCTTTTATAAAGTCACGCTTTAGGAAATCAGGTCATGATTTATACGAGGGAAATCGCACAATATACATTTATTATAGTTGAATACCGGTCAATCAATGTTCATTGAACAGTTTTGACCGAGCTCAAAGACCTTTAACTTCCCTTCAACTTTTCCAAGTGAAAGAATTTGGTCGAAACTACCTCCTCTTTGGATCTCTTTATCTCCTTCTATTCGGATCGCCTTAGGAATAAACAGGTTATGTAAACTGATAAACATACATAGTGAGTGTAGCTTAAGGACTTTGCCTACCTGTGACGTCACGGCAAGTCAAGATAAGATTTTCCATGTTAATGTATTTACGTTTTATTTGGCCAGTTTTAAAGATATAGGCCTAACATTGAAATAAAAACCATACATTCTTAAATAATCCTAAAAATAGTCTCATATACTTACTAAATTATTTTTTTTATATTGAATTAGGTTTTTAATATTCATGTTTAAAAAAAATCGTCTTCAACACAGGCTCTTTGATTTATTTATGAAACTGTCCAGTAGGAATCTTCCCATCAGGATGTAGATTAAAAAAAATCTGTGGAAGCAAATATCTAGCAAGGGGAAAATAACAAGGAAAAGGTAATTTATAAATTCAGGTCAATGCTGTACAGGAGCAAATAGTAGAATGAGTGTTTATACTTGTCAGCGGAAGAAGGGAAGTGTTATCAGAAGATAAACACGAAACCTTTGGGTTGAACTGCTCATTCTTATCCCCCTTCTTTCTGTTTCGTCCATTGAAGTTTAAGTGTGATGTGCTTAGAAGACTCTAAGTGTGTCAAGTTGAGATGAAAATCGCTTCGCAAAATACCTTCAAATTCATCAAATAGGCAATGTCGTGTAACGTTCTGGAATTTCGTTACCGCGATGGGCGCCTATTGAAGAATTACGATTAATACACTTTTCATTTTGACATGGTTTTTATTTTTCTGAATCAGTTTAATTAATGCGAAAATAGATCATGTCGAAATATATACGCGGGCTAGCGCGGACAGGTGTTGCTAGACGCCAAGTGAGTTCTCTCCCAACTCCCAACTCCTACTGACTTTGCGTTGCACCATACTTTGTATATATTCCTTGTTCATGGAAGCTTCGAGAAGGTTTAGTTTAGAAAAACAAAATACAAGACAAAAACATCTCGGTCTTACTAGAAGCTTCGAGGGCCGGAAAATGACTCAAGTTACATTTTAAAATCTCTCTTCGAACCTTCTAGAAAAGGAAGTTATTATTTGAAATATATATATTGTCAACCTGACTTTTGCCTTCTTAGAAGAAGAAGTGCTCTAAGCGCCATTTAATATACTACATAAATTTAAATGAAATAAGATATGTTTATAAAATTAGGATGATATTATTGTCAATGCTTTCACATACTTTTCAGGGGCAAATCAGTTACATTACAGTCGTTAAACTGACAGAATATTAGATCAGTTTTACAACTATAAGCATCTGTAAAAGCCTAAGTCTAAAGAAAACGGTTTAGCGTATGAATACATTAAGGTGGATTTAGTAACGATTTGAACAATATAGGATTCTTCTTATGCCGATCTGATTAATCTTCCATAGCCACAGAGTTTTCTCAGATATAAATGGAGAAAGAATATATCATCGCAAATTCAATTTTACGATAGTAGTTCTCCATTATTTCTTAAGACAAATTTGATAGTTAGATTAATGAATATTTGTATTTTCCGTGAAAATGTGTACGGGAAGGGTATTTGAAACGTCAATTCAAATAGGACTGAAAAAACACAAAAAAAAAGTCGAGAACGTAGCTCTAATAATAATTTTCGATTGCTCAGCACTAACTCATCAGTCATGTTAGAGATTTCATGGTGGTAGGATTGTGTTACCTTGTGCTATAAAGCCGTCGTCAGTATTTAGGACTCCTCAAGGATCGGTAGCCTAACACCACCTTTCTCTTAGAGAACAAGATGTTGTAGTTACAATTTAAAGGAGGTTAATCAGGGTGTACATCGACTAATCCTCCTTTTGTGTTTGAATTCAGAATGCAATCAAATAAAAACAGCAGGGAAGGACCAATATGATGCAAGCATTTTATTCAACATTTTTCGTTTTACAAAGAAGCAGTTTAAGTTCAATAAAAATAGATACAAATGGAAAAAAAGTTAAAATATTTCAGTGTCCGGTAACTTTGGTACATAGGTATGTTACATAAGAGACAGAGTTCCCTCGTAACAATAAAGGCCTGAGTCAGCCAAGATATTCAGAATACTCCACAATAAGTTTACACAGATGTTATCAAAGTCTTGTGTATAGTTATATACCAGTACATTACATTTAGCAAAATATCAGTAATCATGGCACATTTTTTAAGCTATGAGTAGATACGAAACTATGACAAGGGTCTTCTCGTTTTTCTGAGAGTCTTTGGAGAGTGTTAAGAGGGTTTTGATAGTTGACAGCAAGTACCGTAGAGGTAGGACTTATGTCGTTCTTGTCCAGGATGAGGTGGAGTGTTTCACCGATAGACGTATTCAAAGACTGTTTGCTAGAATTACTGACTTGGGCTATAACTTACGTAGGTGGAAGTGTGTAGGGATTGGGGGCAGAGGGGGGAGGGGGGAGCAGCGACTAATATTTGAATAATTGATTTATAAAAAAACTACCAATAATATCAGATTTAGAAATAGTTTTTTGGCTCGAGAAAGGTAGAAATTATATAACCATAATTTTTTGAAAAAAAAGCTAGAAAATAGTAAGTTACGTCTGTTACTAAATGTACGTATAGAAAGGTTTTACTAAAATCATTTGTATGCACCACTTCCCTTAAGAAGAATATTAAATGTCAAAAACGAAACGAGGCCTCAAAGCGAGCCACATTGCCTGGCAAACCCCCCCAAAAAAGAAGATGATTCCATTACAACAATGGAATAATTGAAATGACGTGAAAAACTTTTTATCACTGCCTCTTATGTGTTCGTAGCCATCGTCGTCTTTTTGGAGACCACCCCCTCCTCGACCCCTTAGTTTCTCCAATCAATTTCCTCGGCATTAGCACTGGTGGCTTTTCCAATTTGCATATCGGCTTTTGTAGTCACCCAACGAGGCAAGAGCCAACCAACCAGTCGGCTGATTGTTGGGGTCTAGAAGACAAAGCGCGCTGGACGGAGTTTGGCTGAGCTTTGGGTTGGGAGGGGTTAAGACTGTGGACTGAGCAGTTACACCCACCTACCCCTCCCCCCCCCTTCCCTCAAAAAAGGGTAGAGTTGGCGAGACTAGATTAGCTTTCCGAGGGCGGTCTGTAGTAGGCTATTTCTTCAAGTGACGCGTCGTTAAGTCAATTGAAAAAGAAACTTCACCAATTGATTATAAACAAAAGTTATTAATTGTATTTATATTCAATAATTGATTATTTATATATACATATTACGTTTATATATACATGTATAAATGTTGATAGATAGTCCAAAAATAAAAGTTGATAAATTGTTTTTATAATATTTATATTCAACAACTGATTATTTATCAACATTTATATATGTACATATAAATGTTGATAGAAAATAAATTATTGAATATAAATATTATAAATACAATTCATCAACTTAATTTTATAATCAATTATTAATAAAATACACATAAATTTAAAAAATATTACATTACATTAGAATTATTAAAATATTTTACGTATGTATAGTAATAAAATGAATAAATTATTGTTAATATAATACATTTATACACGTAAAATATTTGAAACATTCTAATATCTGAGAGTATTTATTTAATTAAGTGTATTTGTTAATTACTAACAATAATATAACACGTTTTTATTTTATTTTTAGCTCCCATATGGGTTGTATACAGATGTACTAACTACGATAATGTGTTGTAGGGATTAGGAAGGTTAAAATTTAGAGGAAATGTACCCTCATTGGCTTGGAGAGAGGCCAAATAAAACACGAGAATCACACGTGAAACTCTGTACTCCCCAGCTGGGAGTCGAACCTTGACCTTCTTCACCGACACTCTGATCTATTGTGAACTTGAGAGAGACCATCGTTGCGCGAAGCCTTTCTCACCCACAGCCTTTAAATTACAACGGTAATAACCTTAATACTTGACGTAATCTTAAAAAAACAACTGTGGGGCATGTATTAAAGGTTTCGTCATGTTTTGTCATGTTTTGTCATGTTTGTCAATGACGGGCAGGTCGGGGCTATAATCCCAGTGAATGTACCAGCTTAAATGTTTTACCACCTTCCCCTCCCCCTCATTAAAAACATTAAACAATTTTCATCCCTATCCCATTGTGGATAATCAGGACCGGCAGTAATACGCGGTGCATAGCAAGTTATATTTGTAGGACAGATTATTATTATTATTATTATTATTATTATTATAACGTAAGGACCTTGGCCCTGTTGAATGCAAGTCAAAAACCTATTTTGTGTGATGGTGGGCGGGAGGGTTAAAGGCGTGGTGTGGCTTCACAACCGACCAAAGTGTCCTTCCGCGCCAACAAGAACAGATGAATCACGGAAACCGTAGATGGTGCTAGCTACCGGACAGGTCTTGCGGAAAAATCATACATTTGGAAACAGCAGTTTTCTCGAGAACGAGTGAAATTTTTATGTTAATATTTTCAATACCCCTTCTAAGATAATGTATCGATGTTTATTAAATGTTACATTTTCTTATTTTCTTTTATGAAGCCATTAGTTTTCTACTGAAAAATGTCAATTTTATCAATATTTGATTACTGTTAAAATTATAGAAGAGATGTGTAAATAAAAAGTGTAGCTTAATCAACATGCTTCTATTCTTGAACAAACCGTTTCCGAAAAGAAAATTGCAAAACAATAAAAATTCTTGAAGATTACCGTTTGTTCCCACGGCTCTGCATTTCCACGCCAAATGAAAGGGGACAATCGCCTTAAGTAATAATAATGTCGAGTCTGGACTGCATTAATCTGTATTTCAGCTTGTGGAAAGATTAGTCGGTACTACTATACCATTCCCCAGGGGACGCCCGAATGTACTAATCGAACATCTTTTCCGTGGAGATATACCATGTCCCGATGAGATGAGGTGATGGTGAATATGACGATCTCATTCTAGCCTGATGACAGTGGGGATTATTCCCCATTCGAGACAAATCCCTCGGTAATAGCCAAAAATCGAATCCGGCACCTCTAGATCAGCTGCCAGGGGCTCTGACCACTATACCACAAGGCCGGTTTGTAGCATATATATATATATATTTCATTTCTTACCAGCCCCCTCCCGATTCCCTATCCGTATTGTGAGTCTTACTACTCGTATGGGATATCCGCATATTTTAGAGGTTTTTTTTTAGCAATTTAAAGAGTGGAAAACCGTTTAGAAAATAAAATAAAAAGCTCTCAGTACACCTGACCGGGATTCGAGCCCCAACCTCCTAGTCACTGGTAAACAAAATAAACGAGACTGACACTTTATTCCGTGGGTCCATCGGCGTGGTTAAATCTGTATGTATGTGTGTGTATATATATATATATATATATATATATAATTATATAACCTACCTCGATTTTCTTATTATGTTAGAAAATACAAACAGATTTTATTGCAGTCAACATTGATACCATTTAACTACATTATTTGTTCTTAAAATTGAAAAATGACACCTGGACACGGGAATCGAACCCGGGACAAGGTGTCATTTTTCAATTTTCAGAATATGCTATCTTGATGGAGAATTCCTCTTTAAAAGCACAAATAATAGCTTCGGGTATTTGATTCTTAATATACATTATTTGTGTTATTTTATATATATTGATACTGTCTGTCAAAAGTGACAGCTACAGATAACATGACTTGACGTATGAATATGTAGTGTTCGTTAGTCAAATTGTGTAAGGCCTTCTCTCTCGCAATAGAGTTGACTGCTGATGACGGGGAGTTAGGGTTTCTAATCCAGGTTAGTTGTAATGAGGGTATTTTTTTCTCAATGGTTTTCCAAACATTTTCGGCGAAAATGCCGATATATTTCTATTAATTTCAACCCTTCTCACCCCTAAAATGCTAGCGTAAATGGTGCAATGCGTATATCCAGAACGGGTTGTAAGATGAACTAAAAAAAACCTTTAATACTAATCGGCCAGTGATTAAATTATATTTATAACGTAAGCATAGATAAAGTCAACTATGTCAGGATAAAATAATACAATGTGATTTGCTTTTTTTTCCTCTAAGACTTTCTCTTTACCTTGACGACATATTTCAAATTTCACTTCGGCCTTGGTAGCGTTAAAGAGAACGTGATAAAAAAAGGCCAGTGTTTTTGCAGTTTCTTTATATCAAAACTTTTCAGTTCAAAATAAATAAAATATATTTCTCCAGTGGAAACATTGAGTTTAATTTTCTTCTCATGGGGATATCAACAATTGTTAAATATCTGTAATGAGCATAGCGGTATTTAGATGAGAAACTTGTTAAATGAAGATAAAAAGTGGTCCTTAAATTCCAGGACACCTATGATAGATATTCAACAACTATTGATATCACCATGTGGAGAAAGTTAAATTATATGTTTGACCTGAAGCAATATTTAATTATTTTTGACAACAACAAAAAAAGTTTTGCTATACAAACTGCAAAAATACGGTCCCTAACTCACCTCGCCTACAATCCCACCATAAACCATGACCTTCGCACACCCCTAGTTGCAAGTATTGTCGCTCAGTAAATACGTGTTGTGTTTTTTTTTTCATCTTTCTCCATCGACGACAACACCTCGTGATATATGGACGACACTTTCACGCGTCACTAAAACTACTCAATGGATGTTGGAGGAGATTGGAGACTACTCACACAAACTTGTCGTTGTATCGTAAGGCGCGAAGGGGCTCGTTTCTTCGACAAAGTGACTTGATTTTTTATTTTTCTAAGATGAGAGAATTTTATTCTTTTTCGATGATAACTTCAGTTAGGTAGTTTGTGTTGGGTTTTTTAATCTTATAAATTCCAAGCTCATTAAGGATATTGGGTACCTGTGACGTTACGACAAGTCAAGATAGACTTTCTCATGTTAATGCATTTACGTTTTATTCGTGGATATATTTAAAGATATAGCATTGAAACAAAAAACATAATCTTGTGAACTCTAAAAATAGAATTTTCCCCCGCCCCTCATTTGAGCTACTTTAGTAGAGACCCGCATCGGTGGCGTAGTCGGCTAATGCGCTTGTAGTGTTGAGCTTGACTGTTGAAGACGGGGAGATCGAGGTTCGAATCTTGGTCGGGTGAACTGGGGGTGGTTTTTCCTAAATTGTTTTTCACTCTCTCTCCACGCAAATGCGGGTTCACTTCCTCTAATTCAACCTTCCCAATTCCTAATCCATTAGCGTAGTTAGTACTTAAAGCGTATAACCCGAACGGGTAGTAAGACGTGGTGCTAAATAAAAAATTTAGGTAGAGGTCACTGACCCTGGTCTGTAAAATGTCATCTGATGCCAATTTAGCGGGTATTATTCCCGACATGTTGAGACAGGTTCAAAGTAGTTCACGGGTGATGTCATTAAAATGACGCAAGCACGATGTGACATTTTAACAGGTATTATTCCCGACATGTTGAGACAGGTTCAAAGTAGTTCACGGGTGATGTCACTAAAATGACGTAAGCACGATGTGACATTTTAATGGGTATTATTCCCGACATGCTGAGACAGGTTCAAAGTAGTTCACGGGTGATGTCACTAAAATGACGCAAGCACGATGTGACATTTTAATGGGTATTATTCCCGACATGTTGAGACAGGTTCAAAGTAGTTCACGGGTGATGTCACTAAAATGACGCAAGCACGATGTGATATTTTAACAGGTATTATTCCCGACATGTTGAGACAGGTTCAAAGTAGTTCATGGGTGATGTCACTAAAATGACGCAAGCACGATGTGACATTTGACGCCAATCTGGCGGTGATTATTTTAGACAAGTTGAAACAAGAAAATAGGAGATGGTGATACATGTTTTGTGTGAATAAAACACAATGTGAAGACATATTTATTTAGAATCCACTCTATATACTATACGAGGTATACAAACTAAACTAAATTTAAAAAAACAATACCCTAACTTGGGAAAAAGCAGGAAACCTTATACGTGAGACCAAACTATCAAGATGCAGTCATTTTATTAATTAATCCACCTCCTTTTTTTAAAGCTGTAAATAAAAAATAAACGTTCATTGGTTTGGGGTTACCTTGTTTTTGCTTCC
>CABFVZ010000161.1:477706-488359 GCA_902151445.1 Timema monikensis | reverse complement strand
ATGGTGGATTGCTGTTCCGGCTTTGAAATTTGGGGGGGGGGGGGGGGGCTTCTAGTCCCTTCTCCCCCTTAAAATGTATGTTAATGGGTGCCAAATGAGTATACTTTGAGACCCCCACTAATTCCTTAGTTTACAATAAAGCTTAATTCAAACGTTCGCCGAAAATAGAAAGCAGACTCTGCCTGAGTGGTGCAGCAATCCACTCGCTGTATGTCGAGTGTTGACCCATAATGCATTGCACCGCTAACTTAAAACAGCTGACTATCAACATATTTTATTTTATAGTAGGTATACATATATTCTAGATCATTCTCCCGATGGATATTTTCAAATTATAACGCTTTGTAGTGGCACAATCCAATACATCGACACACACGCTTTACTTTAACTGGTTGTTTCGAATCTCCTCACAAAGACCAGCAAAGCTGTCCGCTTGCTATTAGCTCTACGGCGCATGCGCACTGATTTGAGATGGTTGGTTCTTAAGATTTGATTGGTTCTCCTGTGTCGAACATCTCAGGTGGAGAGTACGAAATAGAGATGAGTTGAACTTTAGCGGATCAGCTCTCGCCGAAGAGGAAGAAATCTTGTGATTGGTTTAGAGTTCATCACGTGACCACGTTTCTATTCCGCGCTTGTTTTTCGGCGATCGTGTTAATCCACAGTGAAACAATCTCCGTCGATAGATCGACTGATGACTTTGTTTAAAATGCAGTTTCCGATTAAATCACCTCTGATATGTGTAAGTTCACCACTGTCGGCAGCGTAGACATACTCTAATTACAGGGTTACCGAGCAACTGAAGAGCCGGTGATACACAGGAATTTAGAGTGTCTGGAAATTTCACTGATAAAACTAAAACACATACTGGAATATTGTTTAGTTTTTAAATCTTTGAATAATAAATAGGTCTTTTCATAAAAGTAAAAGTGAACTAAGGCAGTATTCTGCAAAAAAATTTAAGTTCACGTTACTCTTAAACCCTCCCAATTTTTTTACGGTACACTGTTTAAGGTACGTGTCTTGACAGCAGAAACTCTAATAAGTACCCAGTTCAACGGTTGTCTGGTAAATAAGAGTTAGGAAATTATGAATGGATTTTTTTCTACTGACGTAACCTCAAACGTTCCAAAATTAAATGCTGACGTTTCTTTTCTATGTCCGCTTCTTTAACATTTGGAAATACTTATTTCAAAATTAATAAAGTGTATTACACAATAGTTGAAAGATTTTTTTTTTTTTAGTGTATTCTAGTTATAATGTTAATCTTACAATCATTCTTTAAATAAAATATTATTTTTACAAGATACATCTTTTAAGAATATATATTTATTTATTAGGAGAACAATAAATATTATGTTTCATGCAATAAATTTCCAGAAGTTTGAAATAATTGAGGATAGATACGATTTATTTAGATGAAATCTAAAATTGTGTTTTGGTTTGATCTCACCAATTCTGAAATTTCCTTGTCAAAACTTGATAAACCATAGTCAATTTGGAATTCTAAACTTTCAGATGTTCTTAATGTAACTGGTCTCTGGTTCATTACCAGACTCTGGCCTTCTTTTATACATTAGTTAAATCCACTTCCGCACAATTTTACTATATTAGTTCCGGTATTTTTGCCGGAGTTGCATTTTGGTTTTTCCCCCATTTTTAGTCAACAACACAAAAGTCTCATTCCAACTTCATAAAGTTCCAAACCTCAGTTCTCCTAGCATGGATATCAAAACACCAAGAGTTTTAAGAATAAAAGAGCATGTGTGATTCGGTGTATGGATGTTGTTGAAGTGAAGGGAGTGTCCAATGATAGGGAAGTGTGGAGAAAGTTAGTGAGGATTGATTAAGTACGAAGTTGTTTGTTGAGCTACATGCACAGTTCCTTGCCTACCTTGTAAGGGAACGGCATGATTATGTAGGTATGTAGGTATGTATGTATGCATGCATGTATGTATATATGTATGTATTTATGTATGTATGTATATATATTTATGGACTTATGTATATATATATATAATGTATGTATATATGTATGTGTGTATGTATGTACTTATGTATGTCTGTATGTATATATGTATTTATGTTCTGTACAATTTATGTTTATAAAGTAAATTAAAAACAAACAAGAAAAATATTTGTTGAACATACGTTAAAAAAAAACACGTAGGGTCTAGCATTCAAATGGATTTGGATCAAAAAAAAGTTTTGCTGTAAAAACTGTGACCTCTTATCGCATTCCCTACAGCCTCACATTAAGGACGTTGCCCACCCATGGCGTCACGGCAAGTCGAGAAAATATTTCCAATTTAATGTAATTTACATTTCATTCGGCGAGTTTTAAATATATTATAACATTGAAACAAAAACCACTAATTTTTAACTAATTCTACAAATAATTTTACATTGTCATATTTTTACCTTAACTTTTTTTTGTTTTGTAAACATAGTAGTTTAAATCATTTAAAGCTAAGGCTTACTGGTTTATTCACGAAAATGTCAATTAGGGATCTTCCTGTCAGGATGGACATTAAAAAAAGTCCGTTGAAGCAAATGTATATCTAGAATAGGAAACAGGGAAAATGATACTTTGAAATGCAAGTCAATGCTGCCCAGACGAAAATAGTAGATTGAGTGTTTATACCCGTCAGAGGAAGAGAAGAAGTGACGACCACAGGTAAATAGGATACCTTGAAGGATTGGCATCTAAGTGTGATAGTGCTTAGAGTGATTAGGTGCGGAAATTAAAGATGCAACCCGCTTCGCCAAAAATCTTTGGATTTATCAAGTAGGCAACGTCGCTAAAGTCAGTGTTGCCAGATCTTAAAAATTATTCTGGAAGATTAGAGTGGCACATTTTGGAATACAAGAAATCTCCGGTGGTTTGACAAATTACACACAATAAAGTTATGGGATTACAGTGGTTATACCGATTGTGCGAACAGTATGGAAGGAAAGAAAAATACCAGAAGATCGGAGGAAAGGGGCTATTGTGCACATATATAAAAAAAGGGAACAGGTCAGAATGTGAAAATTACAGGGGATTACATTGCTGTGCCACTGTCTGAAAATATATGAAAAATTACTCCTACGTATTGTTAACCGGAGAATATAAGAAACATTTAGGGAAGAAGAGTGAGGATTTCGGCAAGGAAGATTTACAGTTGATTCGATCTTTGTACTGAGACAGATCATTAAAAATATGGGAATATGATAACGATACCATGATAGCCTTCATTGACATAAAAAAAATGCTAGTGGCAAAGTACTTAGAGAAAGTATATGGTTGGGTTTAACAAAAAGGGAAGTTGGTGAAGGGATCGTGGAACAAATAAGGAACATATATGATAAGTATGAAAGTTGTGTACGAATAGAAGATAAACACTCTAATTGGTTCCAAACAGAAAGGGGAGTGGGACAGGGAAGTGTTTTATCACCAATCCTATTTAATATTGTAATGGATGAAATTATAACCCAAGTCCAGAGTCAAATAAACTCGGAGAAACTGAATATGATGGCATACGTGGATAGGGTCACAGAAACCCGGGGAAACTGAATATGATGGCATACGTGGAAGGGTCACAGAAACCAGGGGAAACTGAATATGATGGCATACGCGGATGATGTTATGACCTGGGAGGAGTAGGAAGAGGACTTGGAGAGAGAACTAGCTAAATAGGCAGGATAGACGTTAGGATTATTTTCGAAAATATGTAATCAATTTAATAAACGATACAAATTGCCACTCACCAGTAAAAAAAGTAACAATTTTAAGCCGGGAATTAATTAAATGTTTTCTGGAAAAACCTGGAAAAGGCAGGGAATTCTTTTATTAAAAGCTGTTGTAGCCACCCTGTGTATTTTCTGGAATGTTTGAATATTTCGTGAGACCTGGCAGCATTGGTTAAAGGCATGAGCTTCCATAAACATGTGAAAACCGTTGCTGATGATATAAGCCATTATTTTTTTTTAAAAAAAAAGAGAATAATATCGCAATTTAAAAAGTAAATAACCAAAAAAATATAGGTCGTGTGCTTTGGTCTAGTTTGCACCTAATTGTAACAAATGACTACCGCGCATTGTCTCAGCTCTCTTGGTGGTGTTTCTCCACGACAGTCGGGTTATTGGTTGAGTGGTGTGTGTGCGTGTGTGTGTGTGTGTGTGTGTGTGTGGCGGTGGGGAGGGGCTCTCCCTAGGGAGAAACTGCTGCGTCTTATCGTTGCATATTTAATTGGCCCGGAGTGGTGTAGTCTTTTCCCCCTTCTTTTCAGGTGTTCTATCTCTCTCTTTTACACCATTTCTTTCTTGCTCCATTTAGAAGTCGCGTTCTTTATTTCTTTCATGTACGGCATTGAGAATGAGATTATAAATCTTTATAGCACACAGTTACTCTATAATATCTTATAGCAAGTGATTAACACCATTCACCTACCTCGTAATATCTCCTTTTATTAAATAGTTTAATAAGTTTATAGCCAGGGTCGGCACTATTCATCCTCCTCATACTATGGCTTAAGATCGTATAATGGTCTTAAAAACGTGTTCACCAATATGATAGCCTCACTGTTTTTTTTTTACATCCATTACTGTTTCCAGCCTGTAGCCTGGGTTAGTTTTTTCCACTACCGGCTTGCTAGGCCTGTCGTAGCTTCAAATGGCCTATATTCTAACTTAAGACTAGGGCACGGTGACCAGGTGGTCTAGGGGTAAGGTTTCAGACTTCTGTGCTGGCGGCCGGGGTTCAATCCTCGGTCCCGGCACAGATTTATCTGATTACCAAACCCTTCCTTCACCTCTGACAAGACGTGTATTAATCACAACTTGTGAATGTGAGGAATGCCAGGCCTCCACCGTGGTTCGGATCCCATGTTAAACTGTAGGTTCTTCATTTCATCTCACAATCACCCTACCATTACACATTAGCGTAAGTGCGTATAACCCGAATGGGTAGTAAGACGCGGTGCTAATAATAATAATAATAATAATAATAATAATAATAATAATAATAATAATAATAATAATAATAATAAAAAGACTAGGGCAGGCACAACATCCAGTCTCCAGCCCTTAATTCATCACTGTGAAAGGGTAAACCCACATTTCACTAATATTAATGAATCAATATATATTATATATTTTATATATATATATATAGCCTATGCATAAATATGCACATCAAAAAAAGTTTTTTTTAATACTAGATCCAAGGTTAATACATTTATTTGTCAACATATTAATCATTTAAAAAAAGCTCAAACAATCAAAACGAAACACCTTGAGAAGGGAAACTCATGAAACCAACAGAGATTTAAGGAAACAAAGTCAATTCTAGGAAGTCAACCAAAGATCACTCACTACACGTCGTTTTCTCCTCCCATCACTGTGCACCTTTACATGTCTATTCAGTAGTGTGAGTGTGTGTGTGTGTGTGTGTGTGTGGTCTCCCCATTTGAGGAAGAGCTCTTCTATTTTGGCCGGCATGCTTCGGATGAGCTCTATCCACGTCCTCTTGTTCAAGATTGTCCCGTTCTTCAGACGCAGCACCATTAAACTGCTGAACATTCTCAGGTGGGTGAGGACGACGACGAATGACCTGTTAAAGCATGTACCAAACCTGTTCAATCGGATTTATCTCCGGCCATTCCATTCTGACTATGTCATTGCGTTCGAGGCACTACCGTACCACGTGGGTACGGAGTGGCATTGGCATTGACCATGATGAAATGGTGTCCTACCATCCTCCTGTATGGGAGCACAATGGGTTCCTCAATGCCCCGCATATATCGGATACCAGTCATGGCGCCTCTTAGGGGAATTTGTGGTTTACGGTGGCCTCACCTTGTCCCAGCCCAAATAATCACAGATCCTCCACCGAAATCGTGGACCTCCTGCACATATCTGCATCATTATTTGAGTGTTTTTATGTATATCATTCTGTTAAACTTCATTTTTATTGTAATGGTTAGTATAAGAACAGGTGGTAGCCTTAACTTCGTCATTAAAATCTATTATACTGGTGTTGGCGTCTAAACTCTCTCATACGTCCTATGTCGGACCACAGTGCAACCCTACTCTCATCGCAAAACAATATATTGCTCCACTGTTGCATAGTCCGATTTCGGTGCGTGGGGGCCCAGTTTACTCTGCAGATGCGGTTTGGTAGTCGTAGTGCGAAACGTTTTGACGAATCTCCAAGAATGGAATCGAAATGTTTGCAGTCGCCTTCGTGTCGTCTGATCAGAAATGTTAATCCCAGATGTTACGGTGAGCTAACTTCTCAGGGCCCTCCCTGGCCGCGGAAATTGGACGCCTCAGCGCGGAGATAGGCACGTAGCGACCTTGGGCTCCTATTGTCACAGGTAAACCCGTGCATGGTCTGTCCTCAATACTCTTGTGTCTCTCCGAATCTTCTCCACATTCTCGATACATCACTTCGACTGAGATGTATGGTAATCGCGACACCTTCTTTTGTACACCCCTTCTGAAGCAGGGTTGTAATCCGGATCCGGTCAAACGTCAATATCGGGTGTACGAGGCGTGTTTCCAGGCGGATGCGACACAAACAAACTGTGCCTTGCTAAATGAACTGAAGCCTTGCTGCTGTTGAATCACAACCGCGTGATTTTGTTGGTAAACAAACACTGACACGCATTTGACTGCGCCTGATCTTGAATAACATTAAGAAAGGTCACCTCTCTCATATAGTAGTAGTGCATGAGAGAGAGAGATATATATACATGGTATCCCATCTACATTTTCTGGCATTTTGCAAGAGATAGGACACTGGAATTCTCGATTCATCGAATCCAATGGTATTTTAAAGCGTGGCGTAGCACTCAAGCGCATGGACTGGGGTATGGTGATTAGCTAATCCTGTCTCCTTATTGTTTTTATTTCACTACAACTTTATACTTTCTCATATAATGAAAAAAATAGTTTAATCGTGAAATAATTCGATCTAGATACAGTGACGAATCTTTACTTTTCATGTGAACCCGAATAAAGAAAAGTGGATTTTACCATTTTGTCTATCATCATCCGTCCCAGGCCACGGATCCAAAAACAGTTTGATGGATATCTCAGGACAGTTTTTGATTTTGATAAAGGATAGAAAATTATGTGTAGTTTACTTATGAATGATTTTTTGGATTACGATTTTTTTTTAAATAGCTTTAACGTATTTGTTTAAAATATATATTTGAGGATTGTGTTGTATTACAAATAACATTGTTTGGGTAAAAACTCATTTATTATGACTTATAAATGATTTTTTTTATTTGAAATATTTTAAGAATGGCTCGAATGATTTGGTTCAAAATCGGTAGCCTATTTGTTAAGTTTTTTTAGAATATAAATAATTATATCTAATTTTTTTTCATATAAACATTTATTTATTTATATTAGTTTACTTACGACTAATTTTTGAAAAAATAAATTTCCTTTTCTCATATCAAGAAAAAATATTATAATAGTAAAAATTTTCTACCTCGTGTTTATGACGAATATTCACGTTTAACGTGTATCNCAAAAAAAATAATAATTTAAAATTATGTCTGTCCCCATGTCTGTCTGTCTATCTGTGTATCTGCCGGCCACGGATCCAAATGGTTTTATGAATTTTGTTCAAACTTGATATTAAAATTTTAGAAGGCTATACCTTTGGAGTTTTTTTTAAATTTTTTTCCTAGATCCCAAATTAAGGGTAGTATACTGATGAGTGATTTATTTTTAGTTTCAAATTTTTCGAAAATAGCTCAAACAGTTTTGTTTAAAACTGATATATTATGGAGCGGCTGACGTGCCAAATAATACTCTATACTTTGTTTTTGGGAGAAATTCGCCTAAGGGTAGTTTACAAATCATTGGAAAAAAACATGAATATTTTAAAACATGGCTCATTGATTTGGTTCAAAATAGGTGTCTTTTAGGTTTTTGCTATTAATATATTTTATATTTATTATATATATATAATAGATGTATATTATATATAATACCTATTTTTCTTTTTCTAAAAAAAAATAATTCTTTAATGGTTTATCGTTTAACTGATTTTTGTAAAATTGGATTTATTTTTAATTATCTCTAACGATTTTGTTCAAAATTGATATCAGTGGACTATTTTACATTATCAAAAATAATGTATCCTTAGTTTTCTAAAATAAATTTATTCAAACAGATTAAAGAAAATTTGAAATTTTTTGAAATTGGCCTTTAAGATTGAGCTATAAATTGATATCTGGTAATAGTTTTTCATGATGAATAAGAATACATTTTTACTATCACAGATTAAATATAATTTTAGGATAGCTTTCAAATAACTTATTTTTGAAAATTTGAGATCCTGAATCCAGCGCGTGGCCAATTAATCCAAGGATGACAATAATTTTCCCTCGTAAACAGGACTAAACCCGATAACATTTTTTTTTGAACGCATCAAAATGTATGCGTACGTATTGGCTGATTCGGTGATGGGGTGACCGAGGATTGATACCCAGCTGTGAGTAATGCGTATATTATTTCCTAAATTTGATCATACCCTCACTTTACACAAATACGGCTACATTTCCAATAAATTCTACCTTCCTCATTAATACCCCATTAGTTTGATTAAGAATGGATAGTCCGGACGGTTAATATGACGTTTTAATCAAAAACCCAGAAAACAATCAATCAAAACGTCTGGAGACCCGTAACTCAAATTTAAATAAAATATAAATTCATTTAGACACGTTTTATTTTTTAATATTTATGAAAACACCTTATTTTCCCAACATTTTTTTCCCTTTCATGGAAATTCTTTCACAGTCAACAAAGGAAGGGGGGAGGGGAGGTTACACACCTCTCTCTCTCTCTTTCTCTCTCCTGTCTAACCCCTTACCCCCACCCCCACACCTTTCGTCTCTTGGGGAAAGTGAACGGTCCCCCCATAATTCACCTTCATTTAGTATAATTAATCTCTTCCCGGGGGGATTTATATAATGTTGGCTGGCCCATGTTTCTACTGTTGTTAAGGGTTGGGCATTCACATTATTTATTAGTGTCAGGGGCTGTTTAGATTCATACCAACACACACACACAAACCACCCCTTCCTAGCTGTTCGCCCGTTTACCAGACTTTACCACGCCATTTACCAACAACCCCCAACCCTTCTTTCCTACCCCTATATCACACAAACTATAAGGGTGGAAAGAGAGAGTGTGGGGTAAGGGAACGACTGCGAAATATGAAACCTTACAGAAACATTTTCATCAACAGTCTTAAAACCTTATTCGAAAACAACCCCCATAAAGTTTTGATGAGGGTAGGACTGGACTTAAATATGATGGGGGTTTACGAAACTTTTTATGGCATAAATTAATTACAAGAGAAGAGTATAATGTCTAAATCTTACGAGAGTACATTTTAAATAGTTTTTTTGGGGGGCCAGTTGTTATTTAATTTTAATCATTAAGGCCTTTTTTTTTAATACACAGGGTGGATCAAGCTGGTTTAAGAGTATTTTATTTTTTTGTTAGGAACATTTCGTGCTTGCTGTATTAAGATGTCTTTTGCTATTTGTTAAACTTTTAGAGGATGTTAGTTAGCAATTTCAGTGTTTTATAAACAACAAGACGGTTTTTGAAGTTTATTGAGGTTTTATTATTAAATCGTTAAAACTTTTTTAGCATTATTTTTTTGTAACAAAATAAATCAAATATTTATCCAGTAAAAACATACGAATTTAAAATTCTACACTTGGTGATCTCAACAGTTCTTCAATATATGTCATGAGAATATTAGTAATAGATGAAAAACTTTTTAAATGAAGAGAAAAGGGTGTCTTTAAATCCCAGGGCACCCTTGACAGATATTCAACAACAGCTTTTAAGATTAATATGTTTATAGAATTAAACTCTTTTTATTTCTGCTGGAGAATTACTTGATTTATTTTGGTGAGCATATTGTATTGGGTTTTAAAATTGCAAAAATACACCCCTATTGGTGGGGATTTAAGGAACGCGAGTTAAAAGAAGTGTTCTTGCAGTTTTTGTAGCATAATTCTTTTCGGCCTAAATAAATAAAATATTTCTCAAGTAGAAACAAATAGTTTAGTTTTCTTCACGTGGTGATATCAACAGTTGTTGAATATCTATCAAGAGTGCCCTAGAATTTTATTACGCCTTTGTTCTTTATTTAAAAAGTTTGTCATCTAATGTCGCTATGCTCATAAAAGATATTCAACAACTGTTGATATCACCGTGTGAAGAAAATCAATGTTACTACTGGATACATTTTTGATTTATTTTGGCAAAAAAAAAGTTTTGCTATAAAAACTGCAAAAACACTGCCTGTTTCTCGCGTCCCCTACATTCCCGCCTTAAGAGAGCGTCCCGAAGAAGATAGATCGCGGAAGCACTCCCCCTACAGTCCTTCTATCCCATATAGGGCGCCCCTAAACGTCCCTGCCAGTGTGCGTCGTGTTCTGCTTCTGTAAACACTTTCCCTCGCTCCGGAGATAGGACGGGGCGGCCGAAGATTAAAAAGGCAGCGAGAGAAGCCATTTGCAATGGAAAGTCGTCCGTCTAGCGGGGGAGTTGGATCATGTTAAAAGGATGTGGGGAGGTGGAAAGGAGGAAATCAGGCCGTTTGTATGCGCAGACGGGGGTAGATGC
>CABFVZ010000161.1:465102-476383 GCA_902151445.1 Timema monikensis | reverse complement strand
TTAGTATCAGACGTACTGTTCTATTTTAAGTTAGTTTGTAAGTCCTGTAGTACAGTTAGTAAATATCTAGGAGCTATGGCTGTGTGTTTAGTATCAGACGTACTGTTATATTTTAAGTTAGTTTGTAAGTCCTGTAGTACAGTTAGTAAATATCTAGGAGCTATGGCTGTGTGCTTAGTATCAGACGTACTGTTATATTTTAAGTTAGTTTGTAAGTCCTGTAGTACAGTTAGTAAATATCTAGGAGCTATGGTTGTGTGTTTAGTATCAGACGTACTGTTCTATTTTAAGTTAGTTTGTAAGTCCTGTAGTCCAGTTAGTAAATATCTAGGAGCTATGGCTGTGTGCTTAGTATCAGACGTACTGTTTTATTTTAAGTTAGTTTGTAGGTCCTGTTATCAATTTAGTAAATATCTAGGAGCTATGGCTGTGTGCTTAGTATCAGACGTACTGTTTTATTTTAAGTTAGTTTGTAGGTCCTGTTATCAATTTAGTAAATATCTAGGTGCTAAGACAAGGTGTGCAGTATTAAACCTTACTGGTATAAGCTAAGTTAGTGTGTAAGTCCTATAATCTGTATATTTGAAAGCTCACATTTCCTATCCCAAACCAAGACTTCTTGATATATATATGAATGATACGCGGGTACAGAAATAAGTCTTTGCAAAACCGTGAACCTTAAAGACACAATATTTGTAATCTTTGTTTGTCCTGAAAGGTAGAAAGCTTACCTTGCATGGTTCTACTGTGGCAGGCGTGTCACCCTCGCGCCATATTGAACATTGAATAAAATGAGGGGGCCGCATTTCAGAAAACACAATATTGTCACCATCTTAAGTGCAAATATCTTGATTTTAAATCTCTTACTATAATAAAAGTAAAATTAAGCATAGCCTGAATAAAATGTTAATACTTATCGTGTGTGGTCTCTTTAGCATAAATTTCAAACTTTCTATTTCCAACAAGTGTGTGAGCGGTTTTAGATCTCATGCCAAAAATAGATGACAAATGCGTATCGGTAAATATGATTGCTCGGGTGTTTGTTACTTTTCATGAGCGAAAACACGTCTGACGCGCAAATTTAACCATTTTTTTAGGAATAGATCTTTGGTGAGTGATGAGTAAAATTTGGTACACTAATCTCACTTGCTAGATTTCACCGAATATTGACCAATTCCCAAATGTCATCATAAATGTTGTGTTCCTACCACGTGTGTGTGTGTGTGTATATATATATAAAGGACGAATTAGGCCACATTTTCCTGCATGTTGGTTCATCAAAAGATCCACGGGCCGCATATAATCATGAATAGGGCCGAAAGTTTGGCTTGCCTCCACATTACGGAGTAGCTTATAGGATAGAGCCATAGTGCAGTCCGTCAAGGTAAGACTACTTGCTATACCTTTCAGGGTGAACGAAAAGTAGGCCTACATGGTGAGAGGGTTGGGTTAAGGGTACGATCAACCCCCCTCACCCCCACCGCCACCCACGTACAAAGACGGATGAGAGACCAGCTAAGATTGAACCGCTCTCAAACTGAGCGATTGTTTGTCCCCCGGGATGGTTGGAGGGGAAGAGGGTAAAAAGCTTCATGGACCTTAGAACTGAAAGCCAATGATTATACTCTTTGAGATTTTAAAAGTAATTAAAAAAACCAAATAAACAAACTCCATATTGTGACAGTTATTAGAAAACAAGCTCAAACCGCCCTGCTGACCACGCCGTCTAAAGCGTGAAGCTCACGACAGGCTAGATTGTCAGTGATGGGGGGTTGAGTGTCGAATCTCATCTGTATGCAATCCGTGGAGGAGAAATGGGGGATGGACTGGGGGNGGGGGGGGGGGGAAGAAGAGGCTCTACATGTGATCTATAACCTTTTCCCCCACTCTCTCTCCACGCTAATGCGGGTAAATTTAATCTGTAACGCCACCGGAGGAATTTAAACAAAATATTAATATATTTTTAACCACTCTAATAGTAGTTGAACTGTCCACATTTGAAGTTAAATGGGTAGCCCGGCTTCATATCCCACTTACTCGTTTTAAAGATTAATAACCAAAGACTTAAGCGATAAAAATTTGTAGCACAACTTCCTTCGGATGGGAAGTAAAGCCGTTGGTCCCATGTTGATTCTGATTTTTAAAAGAACCCTGGAAGGTATATGGAAATACCTTACCCGGTAAAAAAAATTGTAAGCCCTTTCGTTCTCGCTCATAGAAATTCTCTTGTGCTGATAGAATCAGTCGGTTCAGAAAGTGCAATAAATAATATCCAAAGAAACGAGTAAATACAGCGTTCACTATAATCAAGATATCTTCGAGAAAAACTGCTTTAAAGGTGTCATGCTCGCATTTGACTGGACTTCCGATCACAAGGAGTTCGAGTTTCGAATCCCGGTCGGGAGTACTGAGGGTAGTTTTAAAAAATTGTTTTCCATGCAAAATGTGAGTACATTTTATATAAATTCAAGCTTATCTATCCTTAACATATCAGCTTAATTAGTACAAAGGTGTACAACCCGAACGGGTAGTAAGACCAGCTACGCCCATCAAGGGTATTTAGTCTAGTTTTATAACAATGTGGAGAATATACATCCTGACCATATGTACAGAGGGTGGTTATTCCTAAAGTGTTTCTCACTTTAAGATGCTGATACATTTCTTATCATTGATACCTTATATCCCTATACAAAGAGTGTGGAAAGTTAAGGATAATTCGAACGAATAGTAAGACGCAATGCAAAAATTAGCTTCTTGATTTTTTTTCCTTGGAACGGAACAGAAATAAGGATATCATTATTTTGGGGTAGGTTTGTAACGTTGCTTCTTCGCGCTAGATATGGCTTAAAGGCCTCAGGTTCGCTATTCCTTCTTTCTCGGCTCATAAATATAGGTCTAAGTAAGGGTCTTAGGTTTCAAGAAGGACCTTTCATCCCGACGTTGGCGACATAATTAATGTATGGTAAGATTTTAAGCCCGACATTACTTCAAATTTGGCCCGGCTGTAAATTATACTGTGTAAAGAAATTGAAACTACAAAACTCCTTATTAGAATACTAAACAATTAAGACATGTAAAACACCCAAAATTAATTAAAAACCTGAATAAATTAACTGTACATTCTGATTTGTCTTGTTTAGATGATTTATCTGTGATCTATTATTTTTTTCAATAAACATATTAACGTAATTTGTCTCAAATCTAAAGGTTATGGAATCAAGACGGGTTAGGTACTTAATGTAAACCTATTATTTACGATGGTTATCAAATTTCAACGCGGAAAAAATAGTTATTTGGTTGCCATGGTAACGCATGTCAGTGAGAAATAAGATATGGTTTGAATGTGTTTCTATTATGCTGGAACAATGGGTTTATTATTATTATTATTATTATTATTATTATTATTATTATTATCACCGCTTCTTACTACCCTTTCGGGTTATACGCACTTACGCTAATGTGTAATGGTAAGGTGATTGTGAGATGAAATGAAGGACCTACAGTTTAACGTGGGATCCGAACCACGGTGGAGGCCTGGCATTCCACACATTCACAAGTTGTGATTAATACATGTCTTGTCAGAGGTGAAGGAAGGGTTCGGTAATCAGATAAATATGTGCCGGAACCGAGGATTGAACCCCGGACCCCAGCACAGAAGTTTGACACCTTACCCCTTGACCACCAGGTCACCTGGGTTATTATTACTACGAGAAAAGGTCATGTGTAGTCTATGTAGTTTATTTAAAAATATTGAAATAGAAGAAACACTTTTTTCTTAACCAAACAAACGGATTTTGTTATTAATAGAGATGGGCCGATTTGGTTCTTCGGTTCTAACAGTTCTTTATTTTAAAACTGAAATCATTTTGAGTTCCGGCGATTTTTAAAGGTTTTTTTTAGCAACACGATTTACGATCCGTTTGGGTTATACTCATAACTGTACTAATCACGCTAATGTACTAATGATGAGGAAGGTTGAATTTAAAGGGAGTATACCCGCATTTGCGGGGGAGAGCGTGGGAAAACATCCAGGAGAAAAAGGCCTCAATACACCTCTACCGGTATTCTAACCCCATGCTCCCGTCATCGGAAATCTGGTCTGTTGATAGAATGAATGATTCATTGGAACATCCCCTAGGACTTGACTGGGAAAACTTTTTGGATGTGAATTTAAACATAAGAATGGGTGACAAATAAAAGACGATATTAGGGAGGACGCAATTTATAATTAAAAAAAAGACAATATATGAAATATAATATGTGATTCAAATTTAGTGATTGTGATTCTTAAAACTGGTTGTAAATGCTCATTTCTGAGTTGGATAGAAATGATACTCTTGTATAAGAAGTGGTTTTTTTTACGTCTGATACTTTTAGAATTAAAATTGTTTTTCTTATATAGATAGTTATTATAACTTGCGGGTTGCATGAAAGAACGTTACGATCCACATATGGCCCGCGGGCCGTAATTTTCCCAGCGGTTCCTTAGGATATCCACAAATTACAGTTGGGGGACCACAAGCCACCCTTCTTACCCTCCGTTGGATACGCTACCATTTGCCGCGTTTCTAATTCCTTACAGGACTCCATTTTTATACAAAAAAAACCTACTTTCTCTTCTCTAGCATTTACGTCGACTAGGTATGAGATAAAACTTGAGGTACCTTGTGCGGAGAAATGTCACCGGTAATGACGGTGCTCTTTCCGAGACAATGGCACAGGTCGTCAAGACGCTTTCTCGGCAGTTAATCTGTGATGCAAGGCCGGAGGGAGGGGGTAGTTACTACCTTCTTATACCTCATGTTCCACCAGGACTGTCAATAAAACAAAAAGTGGGCGAGATAATTAAAGCTACTGCAGGAATGCTTGCATTTACAATTCAACACGTTTTAACTTTTTTGAGTTTTAATTTTATAAAATAGAATATTCTATTGATGAAACTTGCTCCAATGACAAAGTGGTTGGAGGGGTTGATGCCAAGATTAAATAGAGGTCGTTGTCTCGCTTACGGGTGGTAATAATAAAGTGTTTTTTTTATTTTACAAAGAGTTATCTAATTAGTAAATATCTAGTAGCAATAACTGGGTGTGTAGTTATTAAACTTTCTTTCCTCGTTTAAGTTAGTTTGTAAGTCATGTTATATAATTAGTAAATATTTAGTGTCGTGAAGTATTAAATTATTTGGTAGTTCAAGGTGTATGTTAAGTTATGAGGCTATGACCGGAGGTAGTTCTGTGTTTAGAAAGTGCACGTTAAATATTCCAAATAATCCAACATACCCTTGCATTCCCCACCTGAATATTTTGGAATCCATCTCGTCTGCGGAATGAAGTCTGACGAGTTGTCGAACCTACCTCCCTGAGGGAATGGCCGTCCTATCCCCCTCCTACGGGACTCTCCCCCCCTCCCTCCCCGTTGCCATGGTGACCAGACCCTCACTTGTTTCACAGCGTGTGTACTCTTCTCACTCTAACCATCCCTCTTAGTCTAACTCGATTGAAAGGGTTGAAATGAAAGTAATAGGATTTTGTTTGATTCGGAACCCCTGGGATACCGCTCCTGAAGTTATGGCGGTACCTGGAAGTATATTTCTCTTTATATATAATTTTAATCCTTTCACAATTACTTTAATTAATTAAAAAAAAACATATGTTGAATCAAACTTTTCAAATAATTTATATCAGAGCTTCTCAACCTATTTTTATGTGCAACCCCCTTTGAACCAGACACGTTTTTTCACGACCCTTCACTCAATGTCATAAATGCGATTGGTAGTAACACTGTGTATAGTCGATTTACCGGTTTTTGCGCGAACCCCATTTGATGGAACCCTGTTTTGCGCAAACCGTGTTTGAACGAAACAATAAAGTACCTTAAATATAAGTATAGCTATATTACTAAAGAATTATGCTGACTCGGTCGGGTGAACTGGGGGTGGTTTTTCCTAAATGGTTTTCCACTCTCCCTCCACGCAAATGCGGGTTCACTTCCTCTAATTAAACGTTCCCAATTCCTAATCCATTAGTGTAATTAGTACTTAAAAGCGTATAACCCGAACGGGTAGTAAGACGCGATGCTAAATATTATTATTATTATTATTATTATTATTATTATTATTATTAATTATGCTTACTAAAAATAGTTCATGAAAATTTCATCAAATAATTTATTATATTTAAAAAAAATTGCGTATAGTGATATTAACATGCAAGATATAAGAAAATGCAAAATAAAAAAATATATGAATTAATTTGTAATATCAAATTTGAATGTACTACAGAGAGTTTTACTGACGGCTGACAAAAGATATGAATACGTTTACCTTTAATGGGTTAGCTGTGATTGCTTATTCTGACACAATAACTCGAATCGTGGCTTAATAATTGCCACTGATGGTCTCATAGCCATCTCGATGTCCCTAATACTTGAGTGGTATTGGGTTTTAATTGCCATCTTTGTCGAAGATGCCAATTCTCACAAATAGATGGTAACACATAACATCTTTAATTCCGACAATATTAGAAATTCTGCTTTAACACCAAGCCAAAAAGTGTTTAAGTTTTTCCTTGAAAATTCAGGTTTGAGGTTTGAATCACATGAAAGTTCTGCCAATTCTTCTTGGTCTTTCAAAGAGAGATGTTTTACATTTCTCATCTTCACTATGAAAGAGCTTGGAATCCAATCTAATTGATTATTGTAAAATTTTGGTAGAAACTGTTTCTGGAAGTTGTTTTCCAAGCATACTAAATGATCAATTATTATCTGCTTAGTCAAGTCATAACTAAGTATATTATTAACAATAAAATCCTCTGTATAAGAAAACATTTCAAATGAGTCATTTTCTACTTAATTCTTACAAATGTTTAATTTTTTTCATGAAAGCCTGAATTTTATATTTCAATGTAAAAATATATGTGCTATCCCCTTTGAGAGACATATTAAGTTCGTTGAGTTTCTTAAATAAATCCTACAGATAGCATTATTTGCACAGCCAATTTTCATTGTGAAAGAAATTGACATATTCAGAGTTATTTTCAGACATAAATATTATTATTTAATTTTTCACGCATTAATAGCCGTTTCAATGCTTGTCCCTTTGACAGCCATCACACATCTGTATGCAGTAAAAGTTTTGTGAAATTGGATTCAATTTCATTACATAAATTTGCAAAGAGGCGACTATTAAGGGCACGACATTTAATAAAATTGATAACCTTAACCGCATCTTTTAGTACAGCAGTCAGATCTGTAGAGATTTCTTGGCCACTAATGCCTCTCGATGAATCATGTAATTAGTGAAAGTAGTAGGCCTATCGTATGTAGATTTAACTTTTACCTGGAACCAGATATTCTTTCTGTCATTGGCGCTGCGCCGTCGGTACATACTTCAACACAGTTATTCAATTCTTTCTCTACTTTCTTGAAAAATTGCCTCACCAGATGTACATCTATCTAACTACCGACAAAATAGTAAATCTTAGTGGACACTGTTACCGTAAAAATATCTGACAAACTCCAATAGTTGTGTGAAATTTGTAATGTCAGTCAATTCATCCAGCTGAATTGAAAATTTCGAATTTTCTTTAATTCTTTCAATAAGTTGCTCACACTGGTGATTGCTAATTTACAAAAATTCGTCTACCCACAGTATCATGTGACATTGTTTTTTTAATTCGTCTGTATATTTTTGTCAGTGAATAATTTCATTAATTCTAATTGTCACTGGCAACATAAGATCTTCGTCATTAGTTTATGGTTTCTTAGCATTTGCAATTAAGTAAGAGACTTCATAAGATGCTCTTAAGTACTTTTTATCGACCAGTACATGAGTTTCAACAGATTGTTTGTTTTTTTCTCGATAATTCTAATAGCCTTTCGAAAACTGTACAGGTTTATTGGAATAAGAAGCATGCTTTGTGTGTAGATGTATTTTTAATTTTTCAGCTTTGAAACTTTCACTCGCCAATAATTCATTAAAAATGAAGCAGATAGGTCTGTCTCTCTTCAATATTTGTGGAAATAAAAGTAAATTCATATTGCAAAAATGTTTCATTGTATTTCCTCTTTTTGTGCGCGAATGAAAAATATCTTCAGTTTTATATATTTGCAGATTCTTGTTATTGCTGGATGATACCGGTTCTGCAGGATCTATAGCTTCACTATTATCTGCTGTCTTAGTCTTTGACAAATTTAACCACTTATTCATGGGTAAGATAATGTTGATTTTATTTCAATTTGTTTCTGAAATGATGGCAGCCAATAACTGGTAACAGTTAATTATTTAATAATATTAATTATATTCATATTACATTAGTAAGGAGAAGTATAATAAATATTCTCAAAGGAACACTGAATACAAACAGATATATTGAAAATTTAAATAAGAACTATGAAAAAGGATAGATATAATAAAAAGTAAGTAAGTTGATAAAAAATGAAGAGGAAAATTGATAAATACAACAGGGAATATTTAATCACTATAAAATTATATTAATGGTTAATACTTGAATGACCTTTAACAACGTTTAGATGAAATACAGGCAATAAGGAGTCTAAATAAGAATATTGGTTAAACATTAAACATAAGGAGAAGTTAAATTGGTAAATGGATAATATATAGAATTTTCAGAATAATCCGAAAAATGTTGATGAACATTAAAAATTAATGAAATTTAAGTGACCAATTTAACTTCTTCTTATATCTTGTGAATGTGGGGAATGCCAGGTCCTCCACCGTGGTTCGGATTCCACGTTAAACTGTAGGTTCTTCATTTCATCTCACAATCACCCTGCCATTACACATTAGCGTAAGTGCATATAACCCGAACGGGTAGTAAGACGCGGTGCTAATAATAATAATAATAATAATAATAAACTTCTCCTTATGTTTAATGTTTAACCAATATTCTTATTTAGACTTCCTTATTGCCTGTATTTCATCTAAATGTTGTTAAAGGTCATTCAAGTATTAACCACTTATTAATAGCATTTTTTAGTGAATAAATATTTCACGTTGTCTTCTTCAATTTTCATCTTCATTTTTTATCTTCAACTTACTTTCTTTTTATTATATCTATACTTTTTCATAGTTTTTATTTAATGTTTTCAATATATCTGATTGTATTGAGCATTCCTTTGAGAATATTTAGTTAATTATTTGCTCGTCCAGTACATCTTTGTACACCGGAGATACTAGAACAACTAAACAACTTAACATTGTACAACAAACACTGAACAGTGAACAACTAGCAAGAGCTCCGAACACGATGGATCACTAACTGCTAATTAGGCCTTCCTAACCGGGCGAAACTATTTAGGGACCTGAGTTGGTGAACTGTTGTGAAATATACCTGCTAGTATTTCTATCTATCTCTGTCTCACTTGCAAGGTACAAGCCGCCAAGAATGAGTCACGACAGAACGTACTTTCAAATCTTTTGTTAATTACCCTGGCCAGCAAAAAGCGAGACGAGACACTGTCATGTTGAGACAACAGTGCAGCTTAAAGTCACAACAAGCAATATCGCCACTGTGGTCGAAAATGAAGGCAAAATCAGTTACATATTATTTATGATTTTTTTCTTTCAAATGTTCTGCGACCCCCAGAGGGTTCGCGACCCCTAGGTGGAGAAGCCTTACTTTATATGACATCCATTACTATAATAAAATCACAATTGTAAAGTCTGAAAGCTTCAAAGTGTATTTTTAATAATTACATCTAACACCTGGCTATTAGCTACCTACCCGCTTCAATGAGTACACGGATTAAAATGTCATACTCATATAGTATGGCTTATGGTCTGTGACCAGATGGTTGGTGTTCGAATCTTGACTGGGTGTACTGAGTAGTTTTTTTTCCCTAAACAATTTACATCCCTCTCTCAACACAAATAAGGGCACATTTCTATTTTTTTCACCCGTTTTGATCCTTACCCCGCTAACGTGATTAATTTTGTACATCCCGAACAAATAGTAAGATATGGAGCAAAAATAAATAAAATTAAAATGAACTGTTTAATTGTTTGATCTAAGGCGATAGGGTTAAGGAAGGTAGTTTAGAGTAACTGTAGAGATATTAGCATAGAGGGAGAATTGAAAACCAATGTTTCACCCACCCTCAAACACAAACCCAATGCACCTGGTTGAGATTTGAACCTCGGCTTACCTTTAAACTTGTATTAAAACTTTTAACGTGTAGATTACCTAAGATAATATAGAATTAAGTAAGAAAGAAAGCGATATAGATACAACGGTGAGAGGGAAAGGAATGAGTAAACAAAGATCACAAGAATGGCGATAAAAATAAATGCTAGCTTACGATGTACAGGGTGGTTTTGAATGCGCGTGTCCAAATGAAACGGGTGGAGGATGGGACTCTAACGACTATATTGGTCGGCGATAGGACTGCGCCCACATAGGCGAACAGAATCGAAGCGCGGTGGCAAAAAAAAAAAGATTATTTCTACGTAATAAAAATGGGCCAGCTCAATCTTTTACTATAAGCCTCCACTGCATTCAGAGCATTCGTATTTCTGAAGAAAGTGGGAATGTGTGGAATGCCAGGCCTCTGCCGTGGTTCGGATTCCACGTTAAACTGTAGGTCCTTCATTTCGTCTCACAATCACCCTACCTTTACACATTAGCGTAAGTGCGTATAACCCGAACGGGTAGTAAGACGCGATGCTAATAATGATAATATACCCGCCTCGGTGGCGTAGTTGGCTAACGCGTTAATCGTGTTAAGCTCGACTGCTGAGGACGGGGAGATCGTGGTTCGAATCTCGGTCCGGTGAACTGGGGGTGGTTTTTCCTCAATGGTTTTCCACTATCCCTCCACGCAAATGCGGGTTCACTTCCTCTAATTCATCCTTCCCAATTCATTAGCGTAATTAGTACTTAAAGCGTATAACCGGAACGGGTAGAAAGACGCGGTGATAAATAATAATAATAAATAATAATAATAATAATAACCTATAATTACATCAGTGGCACGAGCGGTCGTTATGATATAGTCCTAGACTAATAGAGACAAATACTCCAGCTGCACCCCACCAAGCTACCCTTAATATAGTAGCTGGTGTTGTAACTAATCTCATTTGACTTTAAAGTATTATTTTTCTGATCAAAAATATTAATTTTAATTGATTTGAGTGTTTTTTGCTTTGTTTTTAAGCTTACCACAGTTAATTTGACAAAAAATAACAGGTTATATATTTGATTCGTGAACACATTATAGTAAACTTTTTAAAAAAGACTCCCATATGAAAGACTTTTACAGTCAT
>CABFVZ010000161.1:449127-465020 GCA_902151445.1 Timema monikensis | reverse complement strand
GGGGAAATAATAACTCTCGCTATCAACTGAACCACAAGAACTAGTTCACCAATTATTGAACTAGTTAAATGAACTGCTCATTTCAGTGAACTAAATCCTTTTGAAATGTTCCCAACATTGAACTGTAAAGATGGGAATTCCAAATGCGAGTGGTGCGAACGGTGGGAAATACGTGTACTACTCAACATTCCAGATGACGTAATTTGCATGCATCTCACGGATAGGATTTTCATCTGTCTCCCGGGACTCTTTTTGGCATTGCCGATGTCCGATGCGTACGATGCGGGTAGGTGAACGTAGTTTCATTTAAAACAATGTAAGGAATACAAACATCCTATGGGTACAATCCGTCTGATGCGGGCTAGTGGACGATAACCTCTAGACGAATCAAACAGAATTGAAGCGAATTTAAACTATAACTATCCGTGAAGGGTACTTTTCTTCGATTCGACAGCGTTGCTAGGAGAAGTATCGTGTCATTGATAATTTCCGGGCAAGATCGAGGCCATTCTATAGATCAACATGTGGGTGTTACCGAGGGAGGCTGTGAAACTATCCATTAGCTCGCCTGCAGGTGTTACCGAGGGAGGCTGTGGAACTATCCGTTAGCTCGCCTGCAGGTGTTACCGCCAAGGAAGGATGTGAAACTCTCCGTTAGCTCGCCTGCAGGTGTTACCGCCGAGCAAGACTGTGAAACTCTCCGTTAGCTCGCCTGCAGGTGTTACCGCCGAGCAAGACTGTGAAACTCTCCATTAGCTCGCCTGCAGGTGTTACCGCCAAGGAAGGCTGTGAAACTCTCCATTAGCTCGCCTGCAGGTGTTCAAGTTTGTTCGTCTCGTTTTGTTTTGTTTATAAAGTGAAGCGGTAATGGAATTAATAATTACTTTAATCCAAGGCTTCAGATTTATTTACGATAAAAATGGCAAAAAAATCTTAAGTAATGTTCACACGATAAAGAATTGACTGAAGGAAATTACTCGCATGACAAAAAATAGCACATAAGTTTACTCGCATTTATTTGAATCTTACAGTTTATGTACTTTACATTTATTTATATTTTGTTGCATTGTATATTTTATGTTATGTGGTTATAATACCGCCTCTGTGGTGTAGGTTCCACCTGACCACGAGTCAAGGGGTCCCGGGCTCGATTCCTGGCTGATACCTCGGGTACTATTACCGAAAGAGGAATTGCCCCAACGGTCACCAGGGGTTGTTTAGTTAGGCTTAATTTAGGTTTAAATGTTTCCAATGGTTCCACACCCTTATACTCACTATCACCATCATCTCATCTCATTGGGACATGGAAAGAGCCTCCACGGAAAGGATGTACGATTAGTACATTCGGGTGTCCCCTGGACAACGGTACATTAGTACTGGCTAATATTTCCACTACTGGGCTACAGATTGATGTAGCCCAGACACGCAATATTGTATTATATGGCTATAATTGTGAAATAAATACATAGATTTTTGTTTCTTATTTATATTAAAAACTACTGCATATTGACTTTCCTCTTTGCCTAAATGTTAGTCCAAATACCGTGATTTGATATGCCTAGGTGGGAACTGAACTCGTTGCCACACTTCGATTTGATTCGATTCTCCTTTAGGCGCTATGGAACTTTAAAGATTTAAAATGTTTTCTGAAGTCAGGGCAACTTTTCTGGCATGCATATCGACAGCCACAAAATTGTTTCGACTCGGGTGACGTCTGTTGGGGAACCACTGACGGGTAGGGCCGTTACGCTGTACGGACGTTACAACGAACTTCTCCGCGAACAAGGCGCATGTAAGCTAGCTCCCTGAAAGTGGCACGAACCTGTTGCCTGTGTGATGGAGAATGCTCGCAATAATCGTGGGACCTTTTGACACCACCGTCTAGCGGTATCCTCACCGGCATACCAGAAAAGTTGTCTGGACTTCATTGAGTTTAAGGGTCAGCTCCCGCTTAGGTGAATTGAATCCAACTTGCCCGGAAATAACCGATGACCTGAACATCACCTGGAAACGCTATCGAATCGAATACATTATTATTTTCACTCCGATTCTATTCGATTCGCGACCTATTACGGGGACACTACTGACCATGGGTTTCCATATACCAATATAGTCGCTATTGCATCATCTTACACCCTCTTCGTTTTGGCACGTTCATTCAAAAGCACCTTGTAGCCGTTTATGGTTTGAAATAAAAATATCAAAAATTGGTTAAGTTACCCTTAAACGAATCTTTCTCTACCTAGCAAACAAATAAACAAAGTTATTTATCACGTGGAATTCTTCCCAGATATATGTATTTTTAACAAAATCGTTTGCACCATTTAAAAAACAAAAATTGGACTTTCAAAAAATCAGTGATTATTAACCTTAACTCTTTAAGTTAGAATCAAAATCACTATTGCTTCTCGAGGTGTGACCATTTAACATTTAGTTTATCAAGTTTAAACGAACTTTATTAATTCGTTTTGTCTGTAACCTTTGGTACTGTACATACAGATATACGGACATACAGTAGCCCCATGATTTCTTTGGTGCTGACTGACAGCTCACAGCTGAGAACTGATGGCTTTGAAAAGTTACCAGACCAAATTATGTATCTCTACGCCAAACAATATGATCTGCAAAAACATGTGTTTAGCAGCTGTCACTTCTGACAGTCAAAATTTAGGTATATACTTAAATGTTGACTGTCAGAAGTCAGCTGTGAATAGTCAGTCAACACCAAAGAAGCCGCGGGCTTACTGTAGATAATTTTAAAACACTTTTTTTTTTTCGGTTTGAGGGAAAGTTAAAAGTAAAGCTTCATCATAAACTCGAGGTAGAAAATTTTCACGATTATAATACTTGATTTATAAGAGAAATTCAAAATAAATAAAACCAAGAAGGGTGTAAAGAAAATTCAAGAGACACTAAAGATAACAAACAAGAGTTTAAACTAAAAGAAAAAAAAAATCCCACAAGAAACCAGGTCCAATGCACTTTATGTAACGACTGGCAATGATCGATTTCCCCAACCCTCCTGCTTGTTCGCTGGAAGAGTGAGTAGTGTGTGTGTGTGTGTGTGTCCGGAATCTCCCATCTTCTCTTTTGGCGGGACACAGGGAATGGGGAGGAAGGGTGAGAGGGGGTACTTAACTGGTATCGCTAGGTCACGAACCAAGTAGTCTTCAAAACTTTGTCTTGGCATTTTTTCTATTAAAGTTATGAAACGGTGGAAAGAGTTTTTTTTAAAGGTTGGGGATTATTTCTTCTATCCTCCTCTCACATATGTGGAAAAAAAAGTATATATATACTTTTTACACAAATAAACAACGTTCAACTTAGTGTTTATAGAGATAAGCTTTACCTTAGTGTTTTTCTTTTATCTTTCTTTGAAGTAAGCCCAATTATATTTGACTTTTTTTTAGTACGTCATCTCTTATTGAACCTCTTAAAGTTTAGTGTTCAAATGATATCATTGGTAAACAGTGGTCTGATGAAATAATATACCTTCTCAAACTGAGGGGAGCTTTTGAGACAGAAACAAAACAATTAAAGACTTATTTCAATATTGTTTCTAACATCTTACATATTGATGGATTGCAAAGCTACTTATGGTTCGGTGCGCCAATACTCTACAACTGAGCTATCCAAGATCCATCCAGTTTACAGGGTCATTATTCACTCATATGTTAAGGCAGAGTCTCTGATGGATGTGTGTAAATCGTCAGCTACAAATGTGTGGTCAATTACGATCACGAGCTATCAGATAACGCAGCCATCTTCGACTCTTATTTATCTAAAATGTATTATTTGATAAGTCAATTTCTGGTCATTTAAATTACTAAAAGAGGTTTAACCTAAAACTAAACTAAAAGAGGTTTCTGACAAATAGCGCTAATTTTAGAGGTCACCCAGAGGTCAAGGATGTCGGTAAAAATAGTAACTTTCGACGAAAATTCAATTTTCGTAGAAAGTTTCAATTTTTTTCTGCTGTATAATCATTCTTTGTTAACTTCACCATGGAAACCATTAGTTGTGTATGATTGTATATCGATATATAAAATATTTATCTTCTGTATTTATTTAATTTGGAAAGAAACTAACTATATAACTTACTGTTACAAACAGTTTGAACATAGAAATCTTGGAGAGGGGTCGTTTTAAAGTTATAATTATAGTGTGAAGGAGGAAAATATACGTTTTGCTTAGCATTAACACCAAAAGTTTAACATTTATGGAAATTTGATAACCTTTGATGGGTAAATCTTCGACTATAAAGTTGAGTGAATCTTCATTCCATAAAACTTTACTAAATAAATAGTTTAGAATAAATTTTAGCGCAATAATCTGCATCCATTTCTGCAACGATACATTAGTAAAATATTATTTATCACTTTACTTTATAATCGATGAGAGGTCAAATTTTCCTTTCCCCTGATTTTTATTGGTTATTGTTAAGGAAGAGTAATTAATGTATGTTGCCGAAATGTAGTCTAGTGATACATACATTTGATGTGTACACAATAAAGTAAATATAACATACCTACTTCGGTGGCCGCACGGTCTAAGGCGCTACTCTCGCAGTAGACTACACTGCCGATGACAGGGGGATTGGGGTTCAAATTCCGGTTGGATGTACTGAAGGTGTTTTTTCCAAAATGGTTTTCAACTCTCTGCAAGCATATGTATGTACATTTTCTTTAAAATTCGACCTTCCGCAACCCTAACACATTAGTGTAATTAATACACATGCGTATACACCGGAAGGGTAGTAAGACACGGTGTTAAAAAAAATTAAAAAAAATGAGGAAATTATATTTTTCAGTTACTTGCTTATGCACAGGAGGGTCAACACCCTAGTCCCCTTGGTAGCGCGTTTTGCTTAGTGAGCTAAGGGACCCGGGATAGATTCCCAGCATGGTCAAAAAATATATCACTGGGGATTGTTTTACCACCACGTCTTACTACCTGCTCAGGTTATACACATATGTGATAATTACTCTTAAGGGGGTAGAGAGGAGGAAGGTAATATATTAAAGGTAACATACCCGCATTTGCATGGAAGGAGAGAGGAAACCATTTAGCAAAATCCACCCTTATTAAACCCGACCGGGATCTGAACCCCGATATTCCCATCTTTAACAGGCCATTCTAACACGAGAGTGACGCCTTAGACCATTCGGTCACTGAAGCGAGTAATGCTTGATGTAATAATGGCTAGTGTGCAACAACACAAAAATAATTATTTGTGAGTGTATGAAACCTAAACGTGAGGTTAAGAAGAAGAATAAAAAAATGTGTGATTGCGTATTCTCATAAATTAAAAAAAAAATCACACCTCAGACAAAGAAAATATCCTCTCGTTCTTTACTTAGTCCTGATCCTGTAAAAAAAAACCATAACTTCACCCTTATCATCTGGCTTGAAAATAGGCTTAGCTCAAGGCACGAGATTCTATGATCCTAAGACTACTGGGATAGTTACACCCTTGCATGACCTACCTAGTTATTTTAACAATCAGCCAACAATCACGTTACCTTGCAAAATATATATATATATATTCCTTGTTTGTCTTATATTTTCAGTAGTCTTTGGATTTCCTTAAACCAAATTATCATGTGCGGCGTCATTAATAGAATCTAGAATTAACAAGAAATTATTCAACTTTACAAGAAAAAGTAAATTAAATGATAGTAATATTATCTTGCTTGATCACAAATAATTTATTTTGAATTAAAAAAAAATTGTTGAAATTGGATTATAAAATCAGATTATTTTTTTAAGATGAGAAAATAAATGATGTCATAACTATACAATGAAAAGTATAAATAAATGGTGTTATAATATGAACACAATTTATTTACTACTATATTTATTTATAATCTGAAAAAAATGTATTTCAACAAAATTTATGTTTAAGTAAAAAATAATATATGCTTTCATAAAGGACAAAATGCCAGTAAATTTGTATATAGAAAATTTAAATACCTGTAGTATTAACAATAATTTTTAAGCATAATTTCCTTAATTGAAGATTTTATTGAGCTATATTGATTCTTGTAGCTTGCATTTAACATATGTTGACTCACCTATGGTTGGGGATTCTGCTAGATGTAATCTAGTTGAAATTTGATATTGCTCACGAAAAATGGAAAGGGGCTTCTTGAAAAATACCTTGAAAATTCTGGTGAGATATTGATTGATGTAATTTAGGTAAAGTAATGCTGGACAACTCCCATTCCCGTGATTTACTCGTACACCAGGCTATTATTTAAGACCATTTCCTAATATGAAGCACAATCCTCACTCGTGATATTCAGAACGTCTAATTCAGCAGACAAGAACAGAAACTTTATCACTAAAGATGATCAGATTGGAAGCTTCGAACTTAAGTTTCAATCGTCCGGGTCACTTCTGTTTCCCCCCGTTTGAAAAAAAACCGTTCGAATTCAAGGAATAAAGCTTATAATCCAAGGAAGAATCCACTTCACAAAAGTATTTATTATTATTATTATTATTATCATCATCATCATCATCATTATTATTATTAGCACCGTGTCTTACTACCCGTTCGGGCTATACGCACTTACTCTAATGTGTAATGGTAGGATGATTGTGAGATGAAATGGAGGACCTACAGTTTAACGTGGGATCCGAACCACGGTGGAGGCCCGGCATTCCCCACATTCACAAGTTGTGATTAATACACGTCTTGTCAGAGGTGAAGGAAGGGTTTGGTAATCAGATAAATTTGTGCCGGGACCGAGGATTGAACCCCCGACCCCCAGCACAGAAGTCCGACACCTTAACCCTAGACCACCAGGTCACCAAGTATTTATTAATAAAAATGTTAAGGAATTTTAAAATGAGATTTCCAGGTAGCAAGCAATAAAATAATGAAAAGGGACACAAAACCAGCTGTTGTCCGATAGATCGAATCACAATGTTCGAATGGCCCGCGTAGGAAATTAAAAACCAAATAAACATTTCAATTACCACGTGCTAGAAGCTCATTCTGGTAGCGTAAACTGGAACTTCAACTTTCAATTAGTTCTAAGTCGCCACTGTATTCTACAACAAGCGTTTGTAGTTGTTTTTCTTTGTGTTAAAATGGATACTATTGTCTTATGTAGAGGTAATACAAAAAAAACTATGTATTTAAAAAATTTCAGTCATATTCTTGAGTTTTACAATGTTTAAGGAAGCTCAATTTTGTTTTAGTTAGGAATTAAAAGTAATTAAATACAGTGTTGACACAACTGGACGTACTTCAACAAACAATAGTAGGTGTTTTTATATCCACGACAAATAAATACATAACTATATTTAAATAAATTATTGTTTATTACTCGAATTTATTGTAAATATATTGAGTAATTTGGGCGGGGGACGTTCTCTTCGACATACTAGGGTTCTAGGTTTCGTAATTTTTTTGGAACTAATTTAGCTAACAAGTTGTATGCTGATATAATAATTCGGTTCATAAAGATCACTTTAAACACCCCAAATATAAAATATCGTAAAGGAGGAAGATAAGATTATTTCTACCCCTCTTTCTTACTGTTAGCTAACCTGTGTTGCACTTACTGCCAGAAAGGTATAGCTTTAACACGTGCTTAGTGATGTGCCCTGAAGGAATGGCCTTAAAAAACACTCGTCATATTACAAAAAGGGTGCAAGGATGTTTTAAATGGAAGTGCAAAGGGGGGTGGGGGGTGTCATCTGTAAAATCACCCTCATGTGTAGCCGAACAAGATTTGAACCTTATCTCCCTGTCAACGGCTGGCCAAGCCACCACGCGAGTCTAGCGCTTTAGACAACTAGGTCATCGCTGTAGGGAGGGAATATGGCCTTACAAATTGGGTTGGATGTAGATACCGAAAATGCTCTTCAGTTTATTAAAAAAAATACGAATAATTTATACTTCAAGTAACATTGCCGCATTTAAGTACGGCATCTTAATTAGCAACAAATCAAAACAATTTATCTCTAAACTAAGTACACACAATTTTTTAAAAATATATTCGGCTCGGTTGTGGAATTTACCTCTCCTTGCTTGCAAAAGAGAAAATTTAACTATTTTCCCTCTGATTTATGCAGCCTATTAATCAAATACACCTCCCTACCCCTCTTAATGACTCTCCTTCACACCAGAAAAGGGAGCTTTGTTTTGGAAGCTTACGTTTTATACACGAGTCAAAGGGAGTCCTCTTCCCCCAACCCTTCTCCCTCATCAAGAAAACAAAACCCTCGTTAAATTAAAGTTCATTTTCACATTTCTAAAGCGTAGGAATATGAGCTTTATGATCATCTCTGTATCTTCCTGTTTAAAAAAAAAAACATCTCCCTCCAACAGTTTCATTAAGAGCTACGTCTGGTAAGAATGATAGGATCAGAAAGTTGAGCATATTTTGTGAATGCATGGAATTGGTTGACTTTGTCATAAATGAAGGTCTTGTTAAGACGTGCCTAGAACCATTTCGCAATAAAAGCTCTGTTAGCCACGATAAAAGAGGCGCACAAATAGACCCAAGGTTCGCATTGTTTGAAGGTACCTTTTGATTGAGGTTCGTCCTATCACTTTATAGAAGAGACTACTATTCGAATATCTCCCCCCTTTGTACCTAATCGTGTACATGCTCTCATGTATGTACTAAACACACGTGAAATATTGTAAGTTCGCTCTATATTTAAATTTTAAGTTTGTTATTAACTATTGCGTTTATTATTATTATATTAGACATTAGTTTATTATTAGATATAAGTCTATAAATATAAATGTTACTAAGTAAAATTATATGTAGGTCTATTGTATTTAAAGGTTTTATGATAATAATTATTATTTGTCTGGTTTCTTAAACATTTAATTAAGGTTTTATATTTGCCTGAAAATGTTTTATATAGATGTTCCCTTTTTTTTTATAAATAATAATAGTATAAATAGCCTCTGTGCCTATTAATGGCTATGAATTAGGGGTGACCTGGTGGTCTAGGGGTAAGGTGTCAGACTTCTGTGCTGGCGGCCGGGGTTCAAACCTCGGTCCCGGCACAGATTTATCCGATTTCCAAAACCCTTCCTACACCTCTGACAAGACATCTTGTGAATGTGTGGAATGCCAGGCCACCACCGTGGTTCGGATCCCACGTTAAACTGTAGGTCCTTCATTTCATCTCACAATCACCCTACCATTCACATTAGCGTAAGTGCGTATAACCCGAACGGGTAGTAAGACGCGGTGCTAATAATAATAATAATAATAATAATAATGGCTATGAATATATGTTTAAATTAGTTTTTAAGTTTATTTAACTTATTTCTAACGTATAAATGAGAATGACAACTTATCAGCTAATTATGTGAAAATAGGGACCTTTTGTTCCACGTTATTTACATAGATACACAGATATCGATAAAGGACTGTTAAAAAATGCTATACAATTTGTATGATTATTGATGCGTTGTTAAAATAAACAATAATATTTTGCATCAAATCTTCAGCCAACAGGACCAATATGCACTTCAATACACAACACTGACGTCATGGCACGGAAAACTTTCGGTTGAGTCTAGAATAGGGATAAGAGCATGTACTGTTTAGTAGTAAAAGTTTGCGCGAGTTCAAATGACGTCACGTCCATAAAGTGCTATTGACCAACCAGCAAAGAAGGAGCGGCTAAGCAAGCGCTGTCTAGCAGTAAAAGTATGAACAGGTTCAACGGACGTCACGTCCATAAAGTGCTATTGGCCATCCAGCAAAGAAGGAGGGGCTAAGCAAGCGCTGTCTAGCAGTAAAAGTGTGAACAGGTTCAAATGACGTCACATCCATAAAGTGCTATTGACCAACCAGCAAAGAAGGAGCGGCTAAGCAAGCGCTGTCTATCAGTAAAAGTATGAACAGGTTCAAATGACGTCACGTCCATAAAGTGATATTGGCCAATCAGCAAAGAAGGAGGGGCTAAGCAAGCGCTGTCTAGCAGTATAAGTATTAACAGGTTTAAATGACGTCACATCCATAAAGTGCTATTGGCCAACCAGCAAAGAAGGAGGGGCTAAGCAAGCGCTGTCTAGCAGTAAAAGTATGAACAGGTTCAAATGACGTCACGTCCATAAAGTGCTATTGGCCAACCAGCAAAGAAGAAGGGGCTAAGCAAGCGCTGTCTAGCAGTAAAAGTATGAACAGGTTCAACTGACGTCACGTCCATAAAGTGCTATTGGCCAACCAGCAAAGAAGGAGGGGTTAAGCAAGCGCTGTCTAGCAGTGACAAGCCTGTATAGCCGACGTCATGGACACAGAGAAATGCGCGCTCTATGAGTAACACGTATATTCTCTAAACAAACAAGAGTTCGGGTGTCCGACCTCAAACACGCAACCATTCCGGGAAAATACCTTCGGGTCATGGGATATCGGAATGCCTTGCATCGGTCCACCGATAGTGACGCATGCTACTAAATCGATACGCACCCCTCGGTGCTCAGCTAGTAATTATCTATGGGACGATTAATGGTAAGATTACTTTATATATTTAATGGATCTGAAACATTAGCATTCCCGCCCAACATGAAACAACGATTATACATCATTTTGTTTTTATAAAGCTTCTTATGAGTCTAGTGTTGATACAATAATGAATGGAAAGTATGTCAGACTGACATTATATTTATCATAATGACATATATTTTAAAATGTTTAAAAATCAACAAATTAAATGTATATATATATATAAATATAATTTTATTTAAAGTACTTAACGTGTATTATTACTAGTAGAGTCGCTATTACCCGGCCCTCCACATTATCCGGTCCGGTGCTCGATGGTAACAAGTGCATTTTAAAATAAACAAACCGGTACATACTCACTATAAAAATTTACTGAATATATATTGTAGATCATTTGAAGCTCTGTTTTCAATTTTTGTACTTGCTTTGGAGCAGATGTTCCATTTTCAAAATAAAGTATTATAAAATAAAGATTTTAAAAATTTATTTCTCGTTTAATTTTTACTGTTCCCCTACAATTATTACTATGTTCCTATTTTAAATTGCAATCAGAAAATGGGCAAATTATATTGAAACAAAGTTAAACGTTCTATGAAAATTAAAAAAAAAAATAAAAAATGGCAAACCCATAAGGAAAATTATTTACACTAGGATTCCGTATTATCCGGCCATTCCGTCCTTCGGCCCGAAATGCCACCCCTTTAGGCTGGATAATTGCGACTCTAGTGTGTGTGTGTGTGTGTGTATATATATATATGTATATATATATGTATATATATATATATATATATATACATACATACATACATACAGAGCCCTGCTTTTATGGTGAATAAAAAAGCCCAATTTCGTTTTTAAGTTTCCCAAAAGCAGTGAATTACAAAAATCCTATTTTTTCGACGAAATTATCGAATTAAGACAAAAGCGTTAAAAAAAGTGGTTTTTACCAAACTTTCGTGATTAAGGTTACTTTGTTGGGTTAAAACTAGACTTCCAGGCTAATGATTGAAACAGGTAAACTAAACATATTGAAGTGAAAACCAAAAATTACATTTGGTTTGGACAAAACGGTAAAAAAACACTAGTCCGCAAAAAAATGTGCTGTCAACTTATTAAAAAAGTAAGATTTAGCGGCAGCTGGTCCGGGAAAAGTATGTACAAGTCACAAAGACAAAATATTACACAAAAATCATCTTGTTACTTCACAAAAATTGTGACTATATTTTTAAATCTCAATTTAGGCTAGAAAAATACAAAATAACTACTCAACATCACCAAACTGCAACATGCAGCTGGTAACGATGTTATCCACTTTCATTGTGGTTCTGCGGTCTGTTACTACTAAACCATACCTAGAAAAATATCGTTCTGAATCTACATTTGAAATTGACAGCCACAACGCTTGCAAACACTTTGTTGCGAAGTCACTGAACATAATGTCTGTCTTCAGCCCTAGCAGCACATTCTCAATTTTTAAACTTTCGATGCCATCACTCTCTTCCATCAAAACTTTCAATATTTTACACATTTCAATGTAGAAAAAAGACAAATCTCCATCGTAGTTGACAAAAAAGGGCAGTACTTTAAAATTAATCTTGACCTGCTCTATGTTAGGCGTACTCCTACTTAGGATATTGGAAAATTAAAAATGCAATTTTCAAACTTAAAATATTTATTTTTCAATAACCCAAAATATTAGCGCGAATGCCGAAAATCGCGATTATCGCGGACATCGTTTAAAAACGCGAATATCGCGCTAAAACGCCGATTTCGCGAATTATTGCGACAATTCTGAGCATATATTTGCAATCAGGGTAACCTGAAATGTGAACATCTGAAAGAAAAAATGCCATATCTAATATTCGTGAATTATCGCGATCTCCACAAACGCAGGGCTCTGTATATATATATATATACACACACACACACACACACACACACACAGGCTAGACATGGGTTGAATCCACTTTTATTTAAATCCAAGCCACTTCGGTGATCGAATGGTCTAAGAAGGGTTGTTTTCCTAAATAGTATCCCCCACTATTTCCCCCCGAAAATGCGGGTACACTTCCTCTAAATTAAGCCATCCTCATCCCTAACAAACTAAGGTAATTAATTAGTACATATGCGTACAGGCCGAACGTGTAGTAAGACGTGGTAATAAAAAATAACGTGTCCAGTAGGTAGAAAGGTTGTGTCTTAAATAAATACAACCACATTCGTCTGAAGAGAGAATGAGAAACTATAATTTGAGAGGGAATGAATGAGAAGTATAAACCTCTCCACCAGTCATTGAGGGAAAGTTTGGGGTTCTTTATTTACAACCGGCCGTGCGCGGCTTAGCATGCTAATACGGTTTGGATGTTTCTAGAACAGTGTGTACAAGAACATTTTGGTGGGAGGGAACACTTCTGAATCCTACATTTTGGCTACCAAAGCAGCGCACAAGATTTTTTTTTTTTTTCAGGCGAGTGTTAGGCGTGAGAGTAAAAATGTATAAAAGCTATAATAAAAACACACAAAAACAAGGTCATTAGGAGAGAAATGTTCACAAAATGTGTAGTTTGTACAAATTAAATTCAAATCTCTGCGAGTCGAGAGTGGTTACCCCTTCCCTCCCTTCTCCATTTTACCAGCCCCCCCCCTGAAACCTCTAATACAACCCTACTTAGCAACCGTTTTATCCCCCCCTCCCTCTGTAAAAAAAAACCCACCTTCTTTTATCTTGATTTTCAACTTGAACCTTTCATACAAGTCTTTTACATTTATTTTTCAAACAATTTAAATTGTTGAATATTATGAAAGTTATACTTGGTATGGTTTACTGTTTAGTCTCTTATACAAGTGGGCATGCGGGCAAGGGCTTCAGTCTCTTCTTATCTGGTCTTAGTGGTAGGCGAAGGCCAGGGTTCGGATCTCGGCCGTGGGTGTGCTGAGTATTTTTGTCCCCACTAATCTTTTCCCATTTTCCTCCAACCCGCCTCGGTGGCGTAGTTGGCTAACGTGCTTGTCGCATTGAGCTCGACCGCTGAGGACGGGGAGATCGAGGTTCGAATCTCGGTCGGGTGAACTGGGGGTGGTTTTTCCTAAATGGTTTTCCATTTCACTTCCTCTAATTCAACCTTCCCAATTCCCAATCCATTAGTGTAATTAGTACTTAAAGCGTATAACCCGAACGGGTAGTAAGACGTGCTGCTAAATAATAATAAATAATAATAACATTTTCCTCCGCACAATTCTGAGCACACTTTTCTCTAAATATCACTTTACTCATCCTTAACCTATTAGTGTTGACATCGGTGGTCTTGGTGGGAAGTGCTCACCTCAAGACCCGATGTTCGTGGGTTCAACCCCAGTTGGAGTCGACGGAAGGTTCTTAAGCGATACCAATAATTATCACAACTTTCTTCGGAGAGCATGTAAAGCCGTCGGTCTTACGTCGATTGTGGGATGTAAAAGAATTCTGAAAGGTATGTGAAGATATCCGGCAAAATTGGTTGCCTCTTTTCGCACTCGCTCAGAGACATTTAGTGTGGAAGGCAACGGGGAACAGCCGCACTTGATGAACTCCCATATACAGATCACGTGAATGGTTAATAAGTCGCATAAAAGAAGTATTTAATTGACATACTTCAAATACACTACTAACAAACTAATTTAAAATAGAACACCCCGTTTAAGTCCTAGATATTAACTGCTCAAATAACAGGATGAACCCGTTTGTTTGTCAACTATCTTGATCATCCTCACCCGGAATCAAACCAGGGTCTTATAGACTTGTAATTGCGACCATTCTAAGAACATAGCCACTGCGCTGTTAGCGAGGAACGAGAGGTGACCTTTCCCCCCTCCCCCCCCTCAGAACACCATCAAATAAACAGTGAGTTGTTTATTACTGAAATTTGAACATCCACGTTTGTAACAACGCATAAATTATTAAGGACGATGCCTACCTGTGACGTCACCGGAAGTCAAGATAGAATTTCTCATGATTATGATAATGATTTTTCGTTTTATTTGGTGTATTTTAAAGATATAACAATGAAAAAAAATGTTTTTAAAATACGGTAATTATAAAATTGATCTTACATTACCACACCTTTTTTTTATCTTGATTTTTGTTGTTGTAAATACGCTTTTATAAATGTTCTGCAACTTAGGATGTTTGTCTTAGTCACGAAAATGTCCAGTAAGAATCTTCCTGCCAGAATGTAGATTAAAGAATCGCGTGGAAACAACTGTATATCTAGAATAGGAAAGAAGGGCAAGTCAATGTTGTCCAGGAACGAATAGTATAGTTAGTGTTTATACTCGTCAGTGGAAGAGGGGAAGTGCTATTAGCGGATAAACGAGAAATGAATAACTCATTTCCTTCCCTTTCTTTATATTTCATACATTGGTGTTCCTAAGTTTGTTAGTGCGTTTAGTGCTTAGCGTCAAGTTAAGTTTGAAATCACCAAGTACTGTAGGACCCCCGTATCTATTGATTCAGTATCCGTGGTTTCAGTTATCCGCTGCCCAATATTATTTATTTTTAATTAAATAACTAATTTGTTTATAAGTCACAATGACTACACCATCACCACACTTCATCTCCTCATCGTGGGCATGTTGCTATCATATCATCATCATCTTCATGTGATCGCCGTAACAACAACAAAATGGAGAATAAACTAGTAAGTACAATGTAGTGTACAGTACACGCTATTATTATTATTATTATTAGCACCACGTCTTACTACCCGTTCGGGCTATACGCACTTACGCTAATGTGTAATGTTAGGGGGATTGTGAGATGAAATGGAGGACCTACAGTTTAACGTGGGATCCGAACCACGGCCCCCTGGCATTCCACACATTCACAAGATGTCTTGTCAGAGGTGAAGGAAGGGTTTGGCAATCAGATAAATCTGGGCCGGGACCGAGGATTGAACCCCGGACCCTCAGCACAGAAGTCCGACACCTTACCTCTAGATCACCATGTCACCAATACATGCTATTATTATGTACTTTATTTAATGTTGGTAATGTATTACTCTAATTAGTTTATCAATTAAACTCTACCGTATCTATATATATATTACAGGAATAACATGTTACATAGTAGTTCGGTACTATCCGCGGGTTCACGTAACCGCAGTAGATCTGGGAACGTAATACCCGCGGGTATGGGGGCCCTACTGTAGGCGACATCGTTAAGATAAGATTTTACATGACATATATAATAAATTCCTATATCATACTAATCGTGTCGATCAGTTGGTACGAAATATTCTTTATTTTCTACTTTAACATGAAAATACGTTTGTTCTCCTATCGCCTGTGTTGTAAATAGGCCCGGGCGCACGTGCTGGGATGTTTCATGAAATAGTCTCCACTATATCCACCTCGACCCCCCCCCCCCCCCCC
>CABFVZ010000161.1:431499-443167 GCA_902151445.1 Timema monikensis | reverse complement strand
CCTGACATACCTTCCTTCTTTGTGTGATTTGTTGTCCCAGATGTGCCCCTTTCTAGGGTTATAGGGAGCCTTGGAACGGGGGAGGGGGTGGTCATATTCCTCGTGAGATGTTTCCGTCGGGGGTCAAGTGGGGTCATTAAAGAATAGGGCATTTATTTTTGTTCCTCGACTTTGAAAATAAAACATTCTGGAGTGTATACATTCGATATTTTACTGGCACCATCTTGTTTTGTTAGGGGAGGGAGTAGTGGGTATGCCTGTGTTGCTGTGTGTGTTGCCTACCTCCTAGGTAAATATAGCACCATCCCCATCTCTCGTGGTTTTGTAGATGTTATTACTATTATTATTATTATTATTATTATTATTATTAGCACCGCGTCTTACTACCCGTTCGAGTCGTACACATTTACGCTAATGTGTAATGGTAGGGTGATTGTGAGATGAAATGGAGGACCTACAGTTTAACGTGGGATCCGAACCATGGTGGAGGCCTGGCATTCCCCACATTCACAAGTTGTGATTAATACACGTCTTGTCGGAGGTGAGGGAAGGGTTTGGCAATCAGATAAATCTGTGCCGGGACCGAGGATTAAACCTTGGACCCCCTTTTGTTGATATTAAATCAAATATTAAACACCTGAATAAGTATCCCACTCATCTGTTAGGTAAACACACAGATCACTTATTTACTTAAAAGATAAAACTTTAATGATCAAATTATAATATTTATATGTGTTGTGGGCCTGCAACCCCACCTCTTCCACCGCCTTTTCCAAAGCAGTAGCCAAGATGCAATTTTGGAGATGAAAGGAAAGAAAATCTATAAATTGTGAATATCTCTAAAACTAATTTTGATTTTTCCTACGTTTATAACTAAAGGTAGGGGTCTAAACAATGTAAGTTCTATAAACTATATTTTTATGGCGTTTGTAGGTAGTTAAATCACTCTAAGTGATATCCATTTGGTTCGTGTATAAAATTTCATTAAAACGTTCTAGAATGTTTAAAATGCAGCATTTAGTAAATTATAGTTGTCAACTCTAAGCGAAGACCTTATTAAATTTCACGCAAAATTAATGTTCTTGGGATTTATTTATTCTATTAGCAGACATTAATAACTATTACTGTTTAAAATATATGTTACTTTATCATCGACTCCAAGTGTTAACATGTTTATTAATGGGGTTAAGACCAGCTCAAGTAGCTTTGAAAAACAGATCCCTCTGTTTATCTTGGCAACATACCTTAATTTTACACCCAATTTTCAATTCTTTCCCGAATAAAATAAAACCTAGATAGTACCCTCTAAAAAAATAGCAACAAGAACAGTTGTAACGTATCCAGACATAGTCAAAGCAAAAATAATGTGTTTTTATGAATTTGTCTCATAAGATACTTTGTCAAATAAGGGATGGTCTTGCATTAGTCTAGATATTGTTTAAAACTGTTGAAGAAGCCAATATAATATTTTTTGAAAGTTTGTGGAGGGAGAGGGGGAGTTAAAGGGGGAAATGGTTGAAGCCCTTAACGGCCTTGAAACCTCCTCAGACCTAACTCGTAGCTTCAACTAAACATGAGTATCTTGAATGTGTGTGTTACATCTCAATCCCCTCAACGAACCTCTGAAGATCGATTGCTCCCGACAGACCGCCAGAACATTGCCGCTATCTATGTACGCGTCGTGCACTACTCATCGGTCACTTCCCCCGCTTCAGAATCAGACTTATTACTGCTAGACTGCGTAACGAATCCAATTAAAGCGAAAGCGCTACTCAGGCGCCGCATAGTAGTTTTTTTTAGCACCACGTCTTACTACCCGTGTGACTTACACACCTATATACTAATTTCACTAATGTGTTAGGGATTTAGAAGGTTTAATTTAGATTGTGTGCACCCGTATTTTCTTGGAAGGAGAGTGTAAAACAATTTAGGAAAAACCTCTGTGCAACCTACCGGGGTTCAGACCCGATCTCCCCGTCATCGGCAGTTTAGTCTATTGCGAGCGTGACGCCTTAAACCATGTGAGTGCTGAAGCGGGTGAACAATGTATTAATCTTTATCATTGGCTGGAATAATAATTATCACTTGATTAATAAGGATATAGGGGACGTGAGAAAAATGTCAGTGTAACTAGATTAACTTTAATAAATAATTTTTGTCTTGTTTTTATTGTACTAAAATATAATCGCTTAAAAATACTGGGTTCATCCTGTATAATTGTCACCCCCCACCTTCACATCTTTTCCCCTACTCCAGGGCCCCGATGATCCCCCAGCGCACATAACATTCATTCGGAGGTGCTCCATCAGGCAAAACTTTCAGAAGCACTGATTTAAACAAATGTGTGGCTGGAATACAAGCTAGAGTTAAACTCAGCTGTGGCTATATTAACACATATTAATATGTGTGTAACCCTCGTCAATGGTCGAATTGTCTAAGGCGTCACGCTCGCAATAGACTAAACTACCTATGACGGGAATATTTGGGTTCTAATTCCGGTTGGGTCTACTGAGGGTGGTTTTTCATAAATGGTTTCCCACTCTCCTTACACGCAAATTCAAGTCGATTACCTCTAAAAAAAAATTACTTTATTATCCCTACCCCATTGAAAAAATTATCATATATGCGTACATTCTGAACAGGTAAGACGTGATGATGAAAAAAAAAAGGTGAGTATGCTAAGAGTGACTTTTTTTCAGGGGTTTTTGGAAGAAAAGCAATCAAGTTTTCTACGCACCGGTAAAAACGTAGTGAATTTGTTTGTTCTGCGAAAAAAGAAAAACTAATGCTTTATTTCTTTGGGGTACAAAGAGACAGATGTTGTAGGTAACTATCAATTAATTTAATCCAATTCTCTGAAATCCATTTAAACGCCATACCATTTAACTAATTACTAGTGGAAACCTTATTAATTACAACACATACCAGTTTCAACTGAAACAAACCGTCCAAATAGAAGAAACATTTTGTTTATTCGACTGAATGTTGGTCTATATTTCATATTTTCTTTTGAGCTTTACTGCTTCGAATGATGTGTGGAATGCCAGGTCGCCACCGTGGTTCGGATTCCACGTTAAACTGTAGGTCCTCCATTTTCATATCACAATCACCCTACCATTACACATTAGCGTAAGTGCGTATAACCCGAACGGGTAGTAAGACGCGGTGCTAATAATAATACTGCTTCGAATGTATACTTGGAACAAACGCCAACTTGTGCTTATAGCGGTATTGACATGATACAACCAAGAGAAACTAAGGTGGGTGACAGACAAGCGTTCCGAACAGAATGCAAGCACGGCTGCCCCCTAGGGGGTGTTACGCTGTCGTATCAACCGCAACATCCTCGGACTCTGTAGGGAAAATATCAACTATAAATGAATATGATCTACTGCTCGCTCTTGCTGTATCAAGTCATCCGAAAAAAGAAGAAAGCTCGGAATTATTGTGTGCACCCTATAAACAACTGCAGGCGTACCTTTGGACAGTTTCATACTTTGTTCATCAAACTACGCGAACGTTCAGACACAATTTTCAAGTAGAGCATCTTCGACGTTCTTCGGAGTTGATTATTATTTTGATTTTATCATCGTCAATGCTGAAAATGTCACTTCCCATAAATACGTAGTACAAAATGGTAGAAGGAAGTTTAGGGTAGTTCAGAAATTGTTGAAAATTCTGTCCTAATCCCACGATAAAGTTCATTTAACGATTTTTTTTAAGAAATTCAAGTTTCAAACCTTTGTCGTTTGATAGCTTGTTATTATTATTATTATTATTATTATTATTATTATTATTATTATTAGCCCCGCGTCTTACTACCCGTTCGGGTTATACGCACTTACGCGAATGTGTAATGGTTGGGTGATTGGGAGATGAAATGGAGGACCTACAGTTTAACGTGGAATCCGAACCACGGTGGAGGCCTGCCATTCCACACATTCAAAAGTTGTGATTAATACACGTCTTGTCAGAGGTGAAGGAAGGGTTTGGTGATAGCTTGTTAAATTCTTCTTGAACTTTTAATGACAGATGACTGACGTTTTTGATTTCCATCGAGTATGGTTTACGAATCCACCTAAGTTTTCTAGAATCAAAATTTGAAGGGAAGTATTTCTGAAACTGTCTTTAGTCACTTCAGATGATAAATTATAACTCTTACAATCAAATCTTTGGGAAGATTATTTTCAATTGTTTTAGAATCATTTGTAGTTGTAATCATTTATAAAGAACAAATTTTCACCATATTATTCCATATGTTGACTTTTTTTTTAGTTAAACTTTCAATTCTATCTTTAACATAAATATCTTGCCGTTTGTTGTGTGTTCAGAACAAAGGCTGCAGTGAAGTCACGTGACGCAACACGGGCGAATGTTGCCAGAAACACGTCGGATTCATTACGCGTTTGATTTTGAATTAATTTTTGATATTTGCACTATCAAAAACCTTTTACCCTTGCCAAATTTTTCGCGACCACTCACATTCAGCTACGCAGTTCCATGTGGGGTCGCGACCCACAATTTAAGAAAACCTGCAATGGAGCAAACTTGTCGCAGCGTTCTAAACGCTAATCTGTCCTCGACCTTACATCCTTAAACGCCAACTTTTCATTTGCAACCATGCTGCTGTAGCTATAAGTTGTTCTTTGTTTTTGTAGTGGAGATGCAGCTTAACTATTGCATATATATATTAATCCATTGAATATCATATCGTTATAATCAACTTGACTTACCTACTCTATTACATTAGGAACTCGAGCGTTCATTGACGCACTTACTAAAGTACGGCAATTATCCTTAGCTTGAGCTAGCTCTCTTCAAACTACCTCATTACAGCCTTTTCCTAAATTTGCTAGTTCTATCCAGTCCACCTCATTACACCCTATCTTTATCTAGCTATATCCAGTCCACCTCATTATACCCTATCCCTATCTTGAGCTAGTTATATCCAGTCCACCTCATTATACCCTATTCTTCTCTTGCTAGTTCTATACAGTCCATCTCATTACACCCTATTCTTCTCTTGCAAGTTATATCCATTCCACCTCATTAAACCCTATCCCTATCTTGAGCTAGTTCTATCTATTCCATCTCATTACACCCTAGCTCTATCTTGAGCTAGTTCTATCCAGTCCACCTCATTACACCCTATCTCTATCGTGAGCTAGTTCTATCTATTTCATCTCATTATTACTTTCTAAGTCTAAAACGTCAGTACAATTTTTAATTCTTCCTGAAAACTGGAATCGGGGAGATTGGTGCTAAGTAAACATTGGCAACCCTGATCAGGCACCGATATAAATTATGAATTCAAAAGGAGGTTTTATAACTTACCCCATTAGGTACGGTACGCAGACTAGTTGTCAATGTCACTTAGGCTGGTCAGGTTTTGAATCCAGGTCTGCTGAACTCAAGTTGTATTTACCAAGTGTAATTAGATGTGTATATCCCGAAAGTTTTTTTATGACTGTCAGTCAAACGTATAAAAGAAACATTCTTGAGATATTTATACATATATATATTTATATATTCACACAGCCTATTTCAAGGGAAGTATCTATATATTCTTATTTTTAAAACTAGGGTAAAAAGAATATTTGAAACCTCACTTAAACCCATCATTACTTTGTGTGGGGAAATTTCTTATCTTAAAATGTCTTCTTCCTAAAAGGGAGCTCACGGGGAAAAGCATTTAATATTTTTTTATTGTCGAATAAAAACACAGATAAAAAGGGTTGGTGATTTATTTAAGGACCTGGCTATATGCATAGCCTTGTATAAATATATAAACTTAACTAGTCTATTTGTGTCACTCCTATACTTTTAAGAAGTTTTCCCTCCACCCAACCCATTTTTGGTTCAATTTCTACTTCATTTTTCCTCCCCTCCCCCTTCAACCAATCATCCCCCTTTCCCTCCTCAAACCCTTTTTTTTAGCCACTTGTCGAACCTGGCAACGTTTCAAACACTTACATAGGCTTCGACTTTAAGAATATTATAAGGAAAAGATTGGGGGGTGGGAGGGATGCAGAACTAACTTCAGAAGATTTTTTTTCCTTGAAATTTTTAAAGATTGGTGAGGATGTAAAAGTGTCGGAAGTGAAAGTCAAGAAGGAGATAGTGGGGCGGCAAAGGGAGAGATAAGCCTCACATTAAGGTGGGGATGTATAGGTAACTCAAGAAATTGGCAGTATTTTTGCAGTTTTAAGCTACAGCCAGACGAGCTGTAAAATACTGCCAAAAAACTGCATCAAAACAAAGCTGCTACAAATTGTGGATGGCCAGACGACGGTTGTATTGCTGCTTCTTCCTACACAAGCAACCAGTATCTTTTGTGTTCAGCTGTGAAAATGAAATAAAGGTTGATGAATCCTAATGTCAAATTGCGTTTTTCGTGAAACTTGTCCGACGTCAACACCGTCTAAAATGAGAAAGAAAGTGGAGAATTCATCTCATCATTAGTAATAGAGCAACACACGGGTAATTTGTTTTACTTCAGGAAAGAAATTGAAACTGTAGCTACCCTATAAAATTCTTTGACTATTATGGAATGTCAATTAATTCGTTTGAGTACTAACAAATGAGTTATTTTTCCCCTTCAAAATTGAATCCATCCCAAACATCTCTTGCTAGAGCGTCCGTTATGCTAGACAAACATTGCAACTTCAAATCACTGTTTTTGTGCCCTTCACACTTTACGTCATACAGACATGGATATTTCTGTACCTCAATAATGAGGTGTTCGTTATCTACTGAATCGATGTCCATTTTGGAATAAAATGGTAAATAAAATAAAGAGAACACACGAGGCAGGATTATGACGCCGTTACACAATACTGCACGTGTGGCTACTCTTTCACTGTAAACTGTCATCAGAACTATAGGCCCAGGCCTATTGATCTGCGACATGACCTTGAGATGAGTTACACTTCCCAACTAAGCAGTAATTTACAGCGTTATGTAGCCGGCTCCATTTGAATCTATTGGGTGCATCTTCATGCTTTATTTTACTGCGGGTTTTGGGGGTGTTTTACAGCTCGTATGGCCGTGGCCTTTATAGTAAAACTTATTTTTTTGGCCAAAATAAATTAAATATTGCTCCAGTACAAACATAGAATATAATTTTCTTCACAAGGTGATATCAACATTTTGTTGAATATCTGTAATAAAAATAGCGGCATTAGATAACAAACTTTTTAAATGGAGAGAAAAAGTTGTCATTAAATTCCAGGACACCCTTGAAAGATGTTCAAGATGAGAAGAAAATTAAACTCTGAGGTTCTACAGGAGAAATATTTGAGTTATTTTGGCAAAAAAAAAGAGTTTTGCTATTAAAACTGCAAACACGTTGCCCTTAACTCAAGTACCCTACATCGCCAGATTAAGGGCGCAGTCTACTTAAAGGGAAATATCTTAGCACTGCTGTATTTTGGTATGGAAAGAACTGTTTAAAAAACCCATCTAAAACACACTTCACTTGTGTTAGAATGTCCTGTTAATTATGTCCTTGATGAAAAAACTAATTATTCGTTTGAGGAAGACTGAATATATGTTTCCAACGATTTACTTTGATCTCAGAGCTGAGATAATTGGCGGGAAACGTCGTTAAATAGGAGATAATTTCACCTATTAGTTATTATTTTAATAATAATTATAAAACTTAAACTAATGGTACTGTGAACCGCCTAGAAATGGAGCTATTTATTCAAAACTCTGGAAATATGTCAAACGAAATAATATACATTGCATCAGAAATATTCCACCGAAGAGCATTTAAAATGTATGATACACACTTTTAAAGAAACATACTGAGAAAAAAAGTAACATCTTTGTTTACCAAAGGTCATAAATATCAAGTTCTCAGACCTCAATTTTATTTAAAACATATATTTGCCAATATCTTAAATAATATTGGTTTGATAAAAATATATATTTCAAATCAAGTTTTTTTTAATCTTTAATATAAACGCAACTTAGCACCTATAAGTTATTAATATCTTAAAGAGTTGCGGATATATTATCAAAATTGGAAATTTCCGCTTTTAAAAAATACCTTCAGTCATTTTCATGGTATCATGAGGGTTGCCATTTTGTTTGAATATTAAAGAGTTCCTAGATACAAAGTTTGATCAAAATCGTTAAATCAAAGTTTGAGAAAATATATCTACTTCTTTTCACCCTTATAAACTACCTTTTATTTTAGGGTTGGATGGATAATTCCAAAAATACCTCTGGGGATCCCTTTGAAAACCCCTAGATACCAAGTTTTAGCCGGATCGGCTCTAGGCTGAGATACAGACGGATATAAATAGATATATAGACGGCATTTCAAAAAATACCTTTTCAGGTTCAAAGAATCATGTATGTCGACATCCATCAAAATCTCCAGATTTTTTTCCGATCACAATACGTTCTCTACCCGATGAGTGCGATAAAGTAAAAACATGAGATTTTCAACTGCCAAACTCTCTGGAATTGTACGTGGTATTTATGGAAATTCAACTACTTTCACAAATTTACAGTTTCTTATTTGATTTTCTCCAAACCTTACTGCCCGTCCAGTATATACGCGTATTTATTTTAGTTAGGTAGGATCGAAGAGGTTATTATTCAAATGAAGTGTATCCGAATTTTCTAGGGGTAATAGTGGGGGAAATTATTTAAAGATCAACTAGTCTCATAACACCCACCCACCCGGGATTTGAAACCTAACCTCTCCTTTCAGCGATAGATCGGACCAGGGTATTTTGTTGTTTAACCACGTCCGCCCTCCAATAAGCCTCTCTCTCTCTTTTTTATTTATTCAACATTGATGCTGTACAAGTAACAATGGCATTTGTTATCTAACTTCATTTTAATATGAAAATATATTAGAACGGTTATAGGATCCTTGAGTATTTCTTTTTACATCGACCCGCCTCGGTGGCGTAGTTGGCTAACGCGCTAGACGTGTTGAGCTTGACGGCCGAGGACGAGGAGATCGAGGTTCGCATCTCGGTCCGGTGAACTGGGGCTGGTTTTATCTAAATGTTTTTCCACTCTCCCTCCATGCAAATGCGGGTTCACTTCCTTTAATTCAACCTTCCCAATTCCTAATCCATTAGCGTAATTGGTACTTAAAAGCGTATAACACGATCGGGTAGTAAGACGCGGTGCTAATATTATTATTATATTATTATTATTTATACATCGCTTGGTGGTAAAATTATGGTCAATGGTTCTAATAAAAGGATGCAGTTTTAGAAATATATTTTTTTAAAAGAACATTTAGTTATATTCTTAAACGATAGTGTCATAAAAACTTCCATAATTTTATTTTATTGTCATATTGGAGCTATAGCGTCAACCAATAAATGGGAAAGACGTGCGCATGCGCTTTAGAAAAATAACATATGGGGATATAATATATGAATAGCATGGCTGACCTATATTGCGCAATATTTTGCACATTAATTAGTCGGACTAATTAATAACCTGGTCAGTGGTACGTTAAAACCACCAATTAATTATGTGGTGGGTGTAAATACATGTTTAACTGCAGTAAAACCTGCTTCGGTGGCCGCATAGTCAAACGCGCTACTCTCGCAATAGACTAGGACCCGCCTCGGTAGTTGGATAACGCGCTAGTCGTGTTGAGCTCGACCGCCGAGGACGGGGAGATCGAGGTTCGAATCTCGGTCGGGTGAACTGGGGGTGGTTTTTACTAAATGGTTTTCCACTCTCCCTCCACGCAAATTCGAGTTCACTTCCTCTAATTCGACCTTCCCAATTCCTAATCCATCAACGTAATTAGTACTTAAAGCGTATAACCCGAACGGGTAGTAAGACGCGGTGCTAATATTATTATATTAATAGACTAGGCTGCCGATGACGGGAATATCGAGGTTCGGATTTCGGTCGGGTTTACTGAGTTTTTTCTAAAATAGTATTACACTCTTCCTCCACGCAAAAGCGGTTACACTTCCTATAAATATAACCTTCCTCAACCTTATAACCATTAGCGTAATTAGTACCCGAACGGGTAGTAAGACGTGGTGCTTAAAAAAACCATTCGAACGTGCATGATTGCGCCTTTAATTATCTTCTCTAGAAGCAATGATGTGTGTGTCTTTGCCCCATTTGACAGTATCACCTGTCTCGCAAAATAAACATCAGACGACTCTCGTTGTGCTACATTCCTGTCTTGTATTGTCATCGGGGATCACACTCTGAAGAGGAAATGCGGTGATATTTGTACACATTCTGTACATATGAGCTTCTACCGACGGTTTGAATCTAAAATTATTGCCTCACAATAATCCACGTTTATAAAAACAACATTCGCTCAAACGATCCATACCCCGCTTAGTCCCCCGTCTCTACGTTCAAAAAGTTCCCAGTCATTAGTAAAACAGGTAAAAAACAACATACCGTCAGTAGAATTATCGCGCTCTGTTGACAGACTCACATGAAGTAGCTCGCTTAAGCTGCCTTGTTTTGTTTTTTGTATATTTGGAACGTGTCCCATTTAGCAGGATTGCCAAATGTGTGAGAGAAAATAAACAAAAGATAGTAGTAGCACAATACATCAACAGCGTCACTATTATTTTTTTTTATCTAAATAATGTCATTTTAGTTAGATCTACAAAACACTTCGCCCACTCTTTTGACAGATAACGTCTTTAAAGGTAACTTTAATCTATAGACTCTCAGGTATTTTTTGGATGAAGGAAAGAAAGGAGTTACCTCCTTTGGCAGCGGCAGATGATGGCCGTGGTCTGCCTCTAACTCAGCTGTTGATTTGTTGAGGAAGGAGAGGGGAATGAGCGGCTCAAAGTGGCAACACTGCTAGGAAGCGACCGGTTTTCCCTCGTGGTGTTATTCACGGGTTTTCGAATGATTCTGATTCAGAAGCGGTGGAAGTTCGCTTACGACCTGTTCGCGCTCGGCTCTTGTTTCTTGTTGCGTTGCTATGACATGACCTGATTTGAATCGCGCACGTGTTTGTGAGTGTGTTTGTTATAATTTTAGTGTGTGAAATCTTTTTTTTTTACGTTTTTTTGGATACACTTCTAGACCTTGGAAATATGTCGGTGATGTGGCAAAAGTTGAGGTAAAAAATACCTGTTGTTTTTCTTTCAACTCGCTTTCTTTTACTACGCGTAGTAGAGGCGTGGCATAGTGAAAGTCTTTGCCTTGAACCTCTGAGCTGACACTCTTGTTTCTGTGAACAACACTGGCTTAATTAACTACGTGTGTAATGAATGCGTTGCCATATGTTCAGGTGTTGCTTTGTCGAGTGTTGCCCTTTAGCTATTATTAAGGTAGGCTGGAAGGGGACGTGAAAAAAATGTCAGTATTTTTGCAGTTTTTGTGGTAACACTTTTTTTATAGATAAAAAATTATGCTCCAGTAGAAACATGGAGTTTAATTTTCTTCGCATGGTGATATCAACAGTTGTTGAATATCTGTCAAGAGCATGGTCGCATTATCATATATATTAGATGAGACAATTTATAAATGAAAATAAAAAGTTGTCGTTGAAATTCCAGAACACTCTTGACAGATTTTCAAGAAATTTTGAGGTCACTATGTGAAGAAAATTAAAGTCTATGCTTGTACTGGAGAAATATTGATTTATTTTGTTCAAACAAATGTTTTACCATAAAAACTAAAAAAAAAAAAAAAA
>CABFVZ010000161.1:408808-421187 GCA_902151445.1 Timema monikensis | reverse complement strand
AAATAAAATATAAAATGGAAGGCTTCCCCTCCCCCCTCCTTCCCACTTAAAATATGTGCGGCTTTTCTCCCGTCTGCCGGTGTAATTGATTTTAAGACTTTAAATGGTTTGAATCTTAATTATTTGTTTTTTTAACTAAGTCTTGTAAAGTTTTTTTTTTTAACTTGCACTAAAGAGATTTGTGAAAATCCAGGAGGGATCTTAAACGGAAAACCAAAATTGTTTTGCATTCTTTTTAAATCCTTGCCCATCCGTATTTGGGGGAAGGGTGAGGTCGAGGACTTATTCATTTAGTTACTGTTCCTATCGACACGGCTCCCCTCCCCCTCCCCCAGTTGTAATCAAGCACCCCTCGAGAAGGAGCCTCCCCGTTACATAAGGTGAAGAGGGGTGAGAATCAGGCCCAATAAACCGCCTTTCAGCCCCATCTTCGGAAAGTAACAGATTAAGTTTGTGTGCCCCTCCCCTTCCCCCCCTCCTCTATCCTTCAACATCCTTGAATAGGGGGTGGGTAGATATTTCTGCATATACCACTTTTTATTTTTTATTTAAACTTCGTTAACATATTATTTTTGTTTTGTGGAGAAAAATGGCTGTGATTTCTTATATTTTTAGAACAAAAATTGTTGGAAAACTTGCTAGCTATTTTTAAGGTTTATGCGTTTTTTTAAAGTTGTTCTGCCAAAAACCCTAAAATGTCAATAAACGTTTGAAACCTTTTTAATGTAACAATGCAAACATTGTGGAAGGTTCCTAACTTTTTTTTTTAGAACTATCAAGTGTTAATTTCAAAAAGCACAGTATTTTTACCACAAAACCTAAAACGCTTATAATAATTCCAACGCTGTAAACACATCCTTCAAGGATGTATTTACTATCCTTAATAATACTTACTCTATGCAGGGCTGCCACTTGGTTACTTTTTAAACTATTAGTTACCAGGCTATATGTTTCAAAGTCACTATTTGATTACCTTTTTAACAAATATTACTTTAAGATACTTTTTTAATGAATAAACAACAATAAACATCAACTACAATGTAATGTACCTAGATCCATCACCTGTTCACCTAAAGTAATTATTTCTATTATATAGTTGAATTAAATTATAGGGCTTAATTAAATTTCACTGATTAACTCATATGAGTATCCTTAAGGATTTATTATTTGGGGTGATATATCATTTTATTTTATCTGAAGAGTTAAACCTACCAATTAAATAAAAATACATAAAAGTGAGTTACATAATGTTTGTCATCATCGAATCAGGAAAAAATCTTTCAGACAATCAAACTTTTTCAATTAAAAACCGTTGTGGTTAACAGCATATTGGAACCGTACATGAAATAGTTGCTCGTTAAAGAAGTCAATCTGGTAGAAAAAGATCTGAAGAGAATTGAAAGGATCAAAACGAGAAATAAATAATCAGTGACAAACTTTTTGTACAAGCGCATATAAGTTGAAGAAAAATTTGGCCAAAAATGATCTTGGGGGACCAAAGGTTATTCAAGCACTGCTTGAAGAAATCGTGGTTGTAAAATAAGAGGAAAATCTCGTCTGTAAAAAAAAAGTAGAGCTTAGGCAGGATACTTTAGATAAGAAGACATGTTTTACTACCAACTTTTTCCAGAAAAAATAAATAGTTTTAGTATATTTTTATGCTTCATCCACACTCTCGCCCACAGTCACCTGTCGTTCAGTCGTTATCTTGACGTCTATGATGGAGGATGTAGAATTTGCTACATAACATCAACTTATGCGAACACACGCATCGTTCAAGTTTGTCTTATCTCTGTCGTTCATATGTTTCGGTTCCCACAAAACGGGCTCGCCGCCTTGATATAATTTCAACAGTTGGATTGTTGTGTCATTTGTCCAGTCACTCACGTTTTACAAAAGATTCTACTAAGCACAAATTAAAAGAAAACAAAATTAAAATTAACAAGAAGTAAATTAATTAAATCCGATGACGCGTAAAGTGTCAATACTACGTGTTCTAATTGTGCGTTGACTGGTCGAGAGTGCGGTGGTGCATTTAGACTCGGACAACAAAGACCGACACGGAGCCGAGACGAGGCGAGAGAACCATCCACATCTACTATCCAGTCTACCTCATTACACCCTGTCTCTTCCAGGCACATCTGCGCCTAGGTATTTACAATGGTCTCTTACCATTGGGTTTACCAGTCAATGGTTCCCACTCGCACTGCACCTCCTGCCTACCATAATCGACGAGACTTGATTATCTTAACATTTTCTTGTGATGAGAACATGGTATACAACTCATCAATATACAACCTCCTTCATTCCCCAGTAAAATGATCCCTTTTGAGAGCATTTATTTTCCCAAGCAGCTTGTGTGTACAGAAGCCCCATGGCTTCTTTGGTGCTGCCTGACAGCTCACGGCTGACAGCTGATGGCTTTGAAAAGTTACCAGACCAAATTATGTATCCCTACGCCGAACCATATGATCTGCAAAAACATGTGTTTAGCAGCTGTCACTTCTGACGGTCAAAATGTTAGGTATATACTTAAATGTTGGCTGTCAGAAGTCAGCTGTGAGCTGTCAGTCAGCACCAAAGAAGCCGTGGGGCTACTGTATGTAGGCCTAAGTATATAATTCTGTCCAGAATATTTTCCGTACGTCTCTATGAGCTAGAAGGTTGAAATTTGGAGCAATTTTACTTTGGACAAAAAAAACACTTTAGTAGAAACACAAAAGTTGTTCACATAAGCATGACGCAGCTTTAACCAATTAAGAATTATATTTTAAAGTTATAAATTATATTAACAATAGGTTTGTCCAACACTTTAATTCAGGAGGCAGTGTGTCTGTCCACTGAGCTAAGGGTCCCGGGTTCGATTACTGTCACGGCCGAAAAATTTATCATTGGTTAAATGTGAGTTTTCCCTTTCACAATTATGAATTAACGGTCTGGGTGATAGATGTTGTGCCTGTTCTAGGTTTAAGTTAGCTTACAAGTCGTGTGCTGATATAATCAGTCGGTTCAGAAAGTGCACGTTAAATACCTCAAATAAATTTTGTTTTAATGAAAAAAGTAGGTAACATGATTCTTTTGAAAAAAATATTATTTTAGTTGTTTTTTTAATACAATAAGATTACCGTGAAAAGTGTCACGAGAATATTAAAATAGGAAATAGGAAAGGAAGGAACTTGCCTAGAAATAATATCAAGGTAAAAGAAAAAAAAGCTTGATACAAAACGTGACTGACATGGCTCCGATATTGCATAATATGAAGGGATATTTCTTATGCCTGCTATAATATAATACTTCTCCGCTGACGTTACCTAAGTGAAAAGATTTCAATATTTTTATGTCATCCTCTTCCTGAAAAAAAACCCAAAAAAACAACTACATATGAATGTCGCCGAATAAGGTGGTACAGTCTGCCTTTGTTGGATGAGGTTGAGGTTTGATCATACTTCGACAATTCTTTGAAAACCTCCTTTTTACTTTCTCTCTACACCTCGGGGAGAAAGTATTGTGATCATAAAAAAAATCAAATTTCGAGATTTTGGTAAATATCGACGTTTCATAACCCCTTGAAACAAAGAAAAATTGTTTTCCTAATGCCATCTGTCTGTCTGTCTGTCCCTTGGGCTAGAGCTGAAACTATTTTAACGATTGGGCTAAGACTTAGTATCTGGGGTATTCATAAGGTCCCCTTGAGGGGTTTATGGAATTAGATACGTTACCTATCCTTAAAAAAAGTTAGTTTATTGAAGAGCAAAAAGAAAAAACAATCGACTATCTCGAAATTAGCTATAACTATTTAGATAATATTTCATATTTAAACACTGTTTATCAATACAAATAATTTGGAAACTCTTATTTTCTCATGAAAATGACTTTAAGGGTGTTTTACACGAAGGAAATTTGTCCTATTTTCATCATTTCTCTTATTATTACGTTTCACAAATCTCACGAGATTTAGTAAATGTCTATTTTAAAATAAAAGCGGGAGAAAGTCTCTGTGGTGCACCGCATCATTTATTTTTAGCGAGTTCTTAGAAACTCGCAAGTGGGGTATGAGATATTTTCAATCAGATGTTGAACTTAGGTTCAATATTGACAAAACCTTTAACAGCCCACGAGTTTGCTGATTGCTGGAATGAGTACAAAACTGTTCCTATGACCCTATACATATATAGAGTTGTAAACATAGTTTAAGAGTTGAAATCTCCCCTCTGAAAAGTACAACAATCCACATATTTATGATGATCATTAAGAGCTAAATGTCCGGGAAACGAAAGGTAACTGTTATAGGAGCGTAGAATGGATCTTTAGGAATAGAATGATGTCATTTAATAGTCACAACACACTGTTATAGGAGCATAGAATGGATCTTTAGGAATAGAATGATGTCATTTAATAGAAGGGTCACAACATAATGTTATAGGAGCGTAGAATGGATCTTTGTGAATAGAATGATGTCATTTAATAGGAGGGTCACAACACACTTATAGGAGCATAGAATGGATCTTTGTGAATAGAATGATGTCATTTAATAGTCACAACACACTGTTATAGGAGCGTGGAATAGATTTTTGTGAATAGAATGATGTCATTTAATAGTCACAAGACACTGTTATTGGAGCGTAGAATGGATCTTTGGGAATATAATGTTGTCATTTAATAGTCACAACACACTGGTATAGGAGCATAGAATGGATCTTTGTGAATAGAATGATGTCATTTAATAGGAGGATCACAACACACTGTTATATGAACGTAGAATGGATCTTTGTGAATAGAATTATGTCATTTAATAGTCACAACACACTGTTATAGGAGCGTAGAATGGATCTTTGGGAATAGAATGATGTCATTTAATAGGAGGGTCACAACACACTGTTATAGGAGCGTAGAATGGATCTTTGGGAATAGAATGATGTCATTTAATAGGAGGGTCACAACACACTGTTATAGGAGCGTAGAATGGATCTTTGTGAATAGCATGATGTCATTTAATAGTCACAACACACTGTTATTGGAGTGTAGAATATATCTTTGTGAATAGAATTATGTCATTTAATAGTCACAACACACTGTTATAGGAGCGTAGAATGGATATTTGTGAATAGAATGGTGTCATTTAATAGTTACAACACACTGGTATAGGAGCATAGAATGGATCTTTGTGAATAGAATGATGTCATTTAATAGTCACAACACACTGTTATTGGAGTGTAGAATAGTGAATAGAATTATGTCATTTAATAGTCACAACACACTGTTATAGGAGCGTAGAATGGATCTTTGTGAATAGAATGATGTCATTTAATAGAAGGGTCACAACACACTGTTATATGAACGTAGAATGGATCTTTGTGAATAGAATTATGTCATTTAATAGTCACAACACACTGTTATAGGAGCGTAGAATGGATCTTTGGGAATAGAATGATGTCATTTAATAGGAGGGTCACAACACACTGTTATAGGAGCGTAGAATGGATCTTTGTGAATAGAATGATGTCATTTAATAGTCACAACACACTGTTATAGGAGCGTAGAATGGATCTTTGTGAATAGAATGATGTCATTTAATAGTTACAACACACTGGTATAGGAGCATAGAATGGATCTTTGTGAATAGAATGATGTCATTTAATAGTCACAACACACTGTTATTGGAGTGTAGAATAGATTTTTGTGAATAGAATTTCATTTAATAGTCACAACACACTGTTATAGGAGCGTATAATGGATCTTTATGAATAGAATGTAATTTAATAGGAGGGTCACAACACAAATTGTAATGCTATTTGTATTTTCCTCCTCCCTTGATTGTTATCCTATTTCCGGACACCCCCACCAAAGAACGTTAGTGAATTTCTTCTCGACTATTCTACTGCCTTAAAATCACCACATCGAATTTATAGTGAACCCCTTATCGCTATTATTCTCGTGTGCACGTTATCATTAGGTGACGCGTCATAAGTTAATACTGTTCATAATATAATGCACAAAAAGCAAATCAGTGAATCATTTTAAACACACTTTTATTAATAAAATATGGCATAAAGACAGGTTTACTTGGAAAAATAAAATATTGTTCTTGAAATAGTTAGCAGTAAAATAAACATACTTTACCAATATTAATGTTTGCCATGTTGTAATTTTTTATTTATTTTAAGATTAGGTTGATGTGTTCTTACTGTAACATATACATTATTGTAGTAGTGAACAATTTTCAACCTCAGGATTATGATGAATCTTAAATTATATGTGCCTCTCAACACTAAACAATGGTTTATTACTATTCTGTCTGTCTGTTCGTCTCACTGTACCTGGGGCTACAGCCAAAATTGTTTGATATATACGGTCATACCTAATTTTTACTTTCTCGCTATCTTACAGGTAGAGAAGGTATTGTTACCGTCAAAAAACCTGAACTCAAGATTTTGATGAATTTCGACGTTTCATGATCCCTCCAAATCCGAAAAAGGGTTTTTTGAATTTTCATCTGTCTCTCTGTACCTCCAAATAGAGCCTAAACTATTTTACCGATCGAGTTAAAACTTGGTATTTAGGGTTTTCATAGGGTTGCCCCAAGGGGTTTTTGGAATTGGATATCCAACCCTAAAATTAAGGGTAGTTTACTGAAGGGCAAAAAGAGAAAAAGTCGATTTTCTCTTAATCGGCTTTAGCGATTTTGATTAAACTTTATTTCTAAACATTTATAAATATTCCAAACAAAATGGATTCTCTCAATATTTCGGCAAAATGACTTTAAGGGCTCCGGTCTAATGCGTAAATTCTCATTTGGTATCGTATGTCCGAAACTATTTGAGAAATGAAATTACTTATCATTACGAATTTATAATACAAATATTTTAATCGAAGTATATTTTTACAAAACCAATAACTTTCAAGCTATATTAAGGGTAAAGTTTTGTGACCGTAAAAAAAAACCTAACCTGAAATGTTGATGGACGTCGTCGTCTCATGACCCCCCAAACCCTAAAAAGTGGTCTTCCCAATGCCGTCTGTCTGTGTGTCTGTTTAAACTTGAAATTAAGAGAAGTTTAATAAAGGGGGAAAATAGAAAAAAATATATTTTCTCAAAATCCGCTCTTACGATTTCGATTAAAATTCGTATCTAGGCGTTGACTCAAGATTATAAATAAACTAACAGTTTTCATTTTTCCGTGAAAATGACTTTTAGGGTACTTTACAGAAGTTGAAATTTACGTATCTCTGCAACTAGTTGATATACTAAATAACGTATCATTGCAAAATTGTAGTATTATTAAAAATTAAAAACTTTTATATGAAATATATTTTTATAAATGCAATAGTTTTTGAGATATTGGCAAATATTGATACAATTTTGTGAGCTTTAGTTGTAAAGAGATAATACTTAAGTTTTAACGCAATAATTCTCCAATGCCCTAGAGTAATTAAATATAAGTAAGTCAAAAAGTTTGTTATTTTTCCTTAAACCTCTTAGGAGAAATGTTTGTACAACAATGATCTATCTCCTTCATTTTAGACTCAATAATCAATATTTACATTTTTTATTGGTAAAAATCTATAAATAAGGAATTTAATAGCAATGCGATGGCATAAAGATGTGCAACACCTAATAAAATGTTAATATTTTAACCGGAAGTCGAAATTTCAATACGAAGTGTTGACCCTTGTGGATCCAATATTGATCTTTTTTTATCGGTTCAAACATACAATTTAGGACATTAATTCTTTAAAAATAAAATTATAAAATTTAAAACCGCGACTCAAACAATGTTTTACATAAGGATAGTGCAATTTATTCTTGGGTTTGATAGTGTATATTATTTTGATTCACATATTTTACGAGTTTTGAGTAAATATTTCCATTTTTAAACAATAGAGCGAGAAAGTCCGTGTGGAGCTTCGTACCATTTATTTTATTATCTTTTGATCTTAGCTTTCAAATTAACTAAGAGCAGTTTATTGATGTCGAATCTTAGAAAATTAAAAAATGTTGCAATAGGGCGTTAACGATTTTGTTTAAAATTATTGATATTGGGGGAATGCTTGACATTACAAATAACATTGTATAGACTATGCTAATTATCTTTTTGGGTAAACTTTGTTTAAGGGCAGTCTATTAATGACTAATTATTGAAAATCTGATTTATTTTCGAGAGCAGTTCCTCCTTTTTTTGTTCAAAATAAGTATCCGGGGAGTGTTTTGCACGATAAATTAGAATATAATTTTTTTTTTCTAAAATAAATCAGTTTGAGTAGAGTTTTCTGATGAGTCATTTTTTAAACTTTAGTCCCAAACTATTATTAGAAATTACGTACGATTTTTTTTACCATTTTGAAAACTCCCTAAATAAAAGAAATACGCCAACGTAGGGGATCATATCTTGCCTTTATGCACCCTGACAGGTATGCAACGGTGTCGACCAACTTGGCACGTATAACATTAAACAAATAAATATACATTCCACAGTTATTAATGATAAAGAAAGAACGAACACAAGACAGATGAACTTTTCACGCCAACAAACAAAAAGTATCTTTCCTTCAGAGATAATGAGGTTGTACACCCCGTTTACCTTGAAAGGCATACCTTGATTTTCTTATGAAGGAACATATGGGAGACCTTTTAGAGGGGAAAATACCCATTGTTTTGTGGTCAACATTGATAGTACTACAGCATATTAGTATAATTTTATATATATTGATAATAATATATATCAAAAGTGACAGTTGCATATTACATAGCTTGACATATGATTAGGTAAAGTGTAGATCTACTAACGTTTTATAGCTATCAACTATACTCATTTGTAATAAAATTGTGGTATACCTGTCCAGGGTGTAAATTGGCCACTGCGCGTGCTTACGTGCTTAGCTACGCTCAGAGGACACATGTCAACACCAGCTAAAGAGAAGGCCTGCTCTCTAGTGTCTGTGAACAGCGTGACGTCAGGGACTAGCGACCACCTGTCTCGACATGAATCCCTTTCTTTCCTCTCACAAGTAGTCAGTTTAGAGGCTAAATTAATAGAGTGTAGTTCAGGATGAGTACGAACTAGCACGGTTTTATAGTTTATTCGTTAATTATTCAGGTACTACGGTTCATTGTGAACACATTACAATGTGTTTTTAACGCTTAAAATGATGTATTAAGATTTATTTTGATCAAATTCGAATGTGTTGTGTGTGCATTTTAAATTGTGGTTTATCTGGATTGTGTACTTAGTGTGAAATATGTTTTGAAATGTAACGTACATTTTCAAGAGCATTCTAAAAATGTTTTCTTTGTGTGTTTATTCTTATTAGGTTATGTGTTTTAATACTGAATTTATATATATTTAAATATGGTTAGTAAGTGTTGTGTACCAAATTGCCGGGGAAACTATAAAAAATAAACCTAAGGTCTACGTGTTTGGTTTTCCAAATAATGACAATATTAAGAATAAAGGGTTGAATTCAATCCCAAGAAAAGATTTTCAACCCACTAAACATTCAAGCGGAGGCCATATGAACATATTAATTTTATTGAATGTTAGTTTTTATAGACTTGACGTTTACACACATTTTAAATCCAATGTATTGAAATCTTAATTTAATAACTATAGGAAAATTATAAAGTCGTGACAGTTATGCATATTAAAGTTTTTACTAGCTTAATAAATATGGAACATTTTAAATTTATAAAGTAAATAATTAATATATTTAATATAGGATTTATTTTAGTTTTTTTTTACATATATGATTTTAAACATTTTATGAACTCCAAAATTTTAATCTTCAAGTAAATCTTCTAACCTTCTTAATATATTATATTATTAGTACCGCGTCTTAGTACCCGTTCGGGTTGTACGCACTTACGCTAATGTGTAATGGTAGGGTGATTGTGAGATGAAATGGAGGACCTACAGTTTAACGTAGAACCCGAACCACGGTGGAGGCCTGGCATTCCCCATATTCACAAGATGTCTTGTCAGAGGTGAAGGAAAGGTTTGGTAATCAGATAAATCTTTGCCGGGACCGAGGATTGAACCCCGGCCGCCAGCACAGAAGTCCGAAACCTTACCCCTAAACCGCCAGGTCACCCATATCTAATATAAAACTAGATACTACTATTCGAATGATACAATCAATGCTCCCTCTTGTTTACAAATTGACAAATTAAAGCTAAATTAAATTAATGGTAGGCCTATTAACAAATTTCATACCTGCATCGGTGCTCACGACGAATAAATTTCAAACTCGTCTAGTTTGGTGAATGGAGAGAGAGTGGGAAACTATTTAGGAAAAGCTACCCTCAATACACCCAGCTGGGATACGAATCTCAACCTCCCTGTCATTGGCAAACCAGACCAAATGAACTTGACGTTTAGACTGCATACCTAACGGTGCGGATAAAAGTGTAAGTAAATGCGAATAGCCGTGGATGGGTAGTAAGATGTATTGTATAATAAAATTTAAGGTTATGTCTAAGTACATACTTATAACCACAATAAAATAACAATTCATTTAAATGTTTTAAATTTTATTGCTAGTTTTTCTAAATACTGTAGCTTCTTACCCCAAATATAATAATTTATCGGAACTATCATTATACTTACTAATACCATGCTAATACTTCCTATTTCCTTTGTAAATATCTTGACATGAATCTACCCAGCTTTGTTGCCTGAATAAACACAGAATAAATATATTTAAAAATGTACCCAAGCACCAAAATGATGGTGAGTAGTTAAATAGTTCCTTGTGTCTTTATTTTTTATCTTGTTAAAATTATAAAGCAGTATTTTTAAAATTTATTTTTTGTCAACTTGGAGGGGGTTGAACCCCCCTCCCTCTCCCTGTGGCTATGGCCTTGAGTCTTACCCACAACCACAGGTAACGTCACAATCGCTGTTGGAAACTTAACATGACAGTTGACCGGTCGTGTGTATAGCGTTGAGGCTAACCTCTGAGCTTGGCGGGAGTTAGTGAATTTGTCTTGAAAAAGTTATTGGTGCCCGCCGCATTACCGATAGTACGAGGGTACCGAAGGTACAAAAAGGTTGGGGCCTCTGCTCTAGGTGGTATTGGTTTTGTTGGGTTGGAGGAGCCTTAATTTGTTCCCCAAATATTGACCTCCTGACCCGATACGTAGGTGTCAGACTAGAGGTGTTCCTTAACGTCCACGCTGTACACATGTTGACGCTAATGGGTTAGGGATGAGGAAAAAAAAAGAGGAAATGTACCCACATTTTTGGAGGAGAGCTAGAAAACATTCAAGCAAAAATGTATTGGGAAAAATGGAGTATAGCAAACTTACCTTGACTGTTATCATTTTGACTCCGAACGGATAGTAAGACGCGGTGCTAAAAAGGTCCATTACGGCCCTACTTTATAAGCTGCGCTATGGTGTAAACCATTAAGGTAGGCTTGATACCTCCTGGTGTAAATGGTGGATATATTTCTGTGCTAAAGTACAGTAAGAGATTCATAGTTCTTTTGGTGGAGATTCAGGGAACGCGAAAAACGTGCACTGTTTTGGCAGTTTTTATAACAAAACAATTCTTAGGAAAAGTAAATAAAATACTTTTTCAAGTTTGACATAGAATTTAACTTTCTTCACATGGTGACATCATTTCTTGAATATCTATTAAGACTGTCCCGGAATTTAATGACAACTTTTGATACTTTCAATATTTAATTAAATTACTCAAAAAAATGTGTTTGCTTTGAAAACTTTGTCTCTTTCAATCTTACCTTTTACATTCGAAAGAAAGATAGAGGAATCAGTATTGTATGAGGCTGAGTAAAGAGCTACTTCATGTGTGTGAGCTATTACGATGTTTATACTCCATGTGTGAGAGCTATTACAGTGTTGTATGAGGCTGAGTAAAGAGCTACTTCATGTGTGTGAGCTATTACGATGTTTATACTCCATGTGTGTGAGCTATTACAGTATTGTATGAGGCTGAGGAAAGAGCTACTCTATGTGTGTGAGCTATTACGGTGTCTTTGCACCACACTGGGTGTTGTATGAGGATGTACTGTCTTGATCCGAGAGAGGTGTCGTATGACGCCACTGCATGCTACTCAGGTAAGTGGTACGACAGCCTTGTTAGCACGAGGTAATACACGGGACACCCCCTACTACGTCCTCACCACCTCTTGACATAGTTTCAGCCATGCGACATGTCCCAGCGACACGGGTGTCGAACCTCTCTCGACCTGATTTGCGGTTTGGTGGCTTGGAGCCCTTCTCAACCCACGGATAGCACTTAAGATGGGAATGTAGGGGACGACACTTAAGGGCACTATTTTTTCCAGCTTGTATATCAAAACTTTGATTTTTTTTAATCTCTAAGGCGTCATTCTTGCAATAGACTAGACTGCCCACTAC
>CABFVZ010000161.1:381179-399637 GCA_902151445.1 Timema monikensis | reverse complement strand
CCCCCCCCCCTCAACTACTACACGTTCTGATTATCCTAACTAGTCAGACTTTTAGAGGATAAAAAAAACTTTACAAAAAAAATTCTTCAAGATAAAATAATAATCTTTCAACAGCTTAAAACTATTTTTATAGTCATTTAAGATTATTTTTTAATTTCAATGTTAAAACTCGCCGAATAAAATGTAAATCCATTTGGATGGGAAATCCTATCTTGATTTGCCGTGACGTCACAGATAGGCAACGTACTTAATATATGTTGGTTTTTTTTTGCTATGTTTTTCAGCGCATCTTACTACTAGTCCGGGATATATCTATTTAAATATCCTAGGAGGTTGGGATAAGGAAAGTAGAGATTAGAGGTAGCCACATTTACGTGGAAGTAGAGTGGTAAGCCAGTAAGGAAAAATCCCCTCCGTACACACGGCCAAGATTCAAGCCCCGACCTCCCTGTAATTTTATTTATAATACATGTCATTACTAGGCGTAAATATAATAGTGAGTGTGTATACTAGTCAGCAGAAGAGGGCAAGTGCTCTCAGCAAGTAAATATAAGACCATGCAGGGTGAACTATTCATTTTCATTTCTCTTTTTCTATTTGGTGCATTGGCGTCTAAGGGCCGGTTTCAAAATCAGACTAAGTACCCTCAAGTATGGTGCTATAATAAAAACTGGTCTAGGACAATTGGGCGTGGCCAATTGGGCTCCAGGACGATTGGGCACTAAAAAACCACACTTTTTTTCTTTTATTCTTTTTGATTAACTTTTTTCTAGTATAATACAATGCACTTTTCTTAGAATATAAAAGAATCCACCATTTTTTAAATATATTTTTCAATTAAAATGTGATGGGTAAAAACTAAAAATGAACTTTTTTTTCTTTAACTAATCATATTTTTCAACGCAACATCATATATTTTTCAATTACGTAAATTTTCATTTTTGGAGTTGTTTTAAAAAAAATCTTAGTAGAGGAAACTTAATTAATTCATATCAATGAAGTTAACTTAACCCAACTATTGCAATGCATTAATACAAGACAAAGAAAATTTAAATTAAATATGATGTTGCGCTTATTAAAATAATGCATTTTTTGCTTTTACTCATCCCTTTTTAATTAAAAAGAAAAATTGTGCATTGAATTATGCTAGAAAAAAAAAGTGAATTTTTGTTTAAAGAAAAATATTGGGGTTATTTTTGGTGCCCAGTGTTCCGGATCTGACTAAATACAAGACACCTAACTAGACCAGACTGGAATGGGCCAGTTTCGCATTTCATTCGAGCTTAATTAGGCATCGTCTTATGTTTAGTACATCACCGCACTTGAGACGTACTAAATCTCTTATGAAACTGACCCTAAGTTTTACAGTGCTTAACTTGCTTAAGTTCGTTAAACTAATATGCAGCCCACTTTGCAAAATAGTTTCGAATTCATCAAGTGTACAACTTCTTTAAGCAAATAACAAATTTTACGTTCAGTGTGTACATCACGATTCAAAATTTAAAAAAAGAGGTTTTCTGTCCATCTGGTTTGTAAATGGTTGGTATTATCNCCCCTTGCTGTTAGTGCAGCAGTTGTGACGCGCGCCGGTTTCCTAGTCGTCCGGAGGAAAGAAGGTGGGAAGAGGACGTGACCTATTTCCGTCGAGGGCGCGCTGTGGTTCCACTTACTACAAACATTCACCCTCCACCTTGAAGGTGCGCTGGTTCGATGCCTGGACTGAACCTTCAAATAGGGAGGGGGAAAGGGAGAGGGGGATTGTGAGGCCAATCGTGTTTTACCCTGTCAGGTCTTGGGACGTGGTGTCCCTGGTGCTGGGGACTCTGGAAACTCACAAAGCCTTCCTTGTTTTTGAGGATGTTGGGTATTATTATTATTATTAAATCTTACTACACGTTCGGGTTATACGCATCTGCAGGCTACTAACTACACTAGTGGGTTAAGGATGAAGAAGGTTGAATTAAGAGGAAGTGTACCCACATTTTCGTTGAGGGAGAGTAGAAAATCATTTAGGAAAAAAGCACACCCGGCCATGATTTGAAGCCCGGTCTCTCCATCACCGGCAGTACAGTTTATTGCGAGTGTGATGTCTTAGACCATGTGGCCACAGAATCGGATCGCTTTAAATTCACATTTAAAAAGTGACCTTTGCATACCCTTAACGTTAAATACCTCAAATCGAATTGAAAGTTAAATATAAACTCTAGATCCGCTTCTAGAGGTATTTTTTTTTTAGTTCTTATCTTCCCTCGCATGACTCAATACAAATATGGAGGGAGTTTTGGGTCAAAGTGAAGAGAAACAACATACCGTCACGTTCATCTCGCCCCCCGTCCTCCCCTCTCGTTTAACACCTCTCCACCAAGTTCGTCATCGCGCTAGTCACGGGGTGTTGGGGCTGATTCACTTACAGAGACGAAACTTTTCCGGCCGCGCCGGCACAAATGCCAGATCGTTGAAACCCAAATTAAGGCGATTTATTCGTTAAGACTTTGATTTTAATTTTTTTTTCGCCGCCTTTTATTACCTGTTCAGGTTATGAGGATATATGATAATTATCCTAATCAAATCGAGTACTCCCGATCACACAACAAATCGAGTTATTCGATTATTTTTAATCGATTGTGCCCATCACTAGTTAGGCCAAACTGGCGAGCGAGCGCGTGATTAGCATATAGCTCTCGATAGTTGTTGACGAGGAGGCAAAGGTTCGAATCTTGACTCGGTGAACTCAGGGTGGTTTTTGACCCGTTATGTTCATAAATCATACTTCAATTTTATTATCATCATTAAGTTAATTAAAATATTTTTAAGAGTTGGCACAATATCCCCCCCCTTTTTTTTATCCTCCATTCTTCCTATCTACCCCTCCTCCATCGCCGTTCCCCCTGGCCCTCGTCTCTTAACACACTATAGTTGGAAATATAATAGGCCCTAGGCGCCACCTCTACAATTTAACCCCACCATCGTAAGCCGCCACTGCAGAAAATATACTTATTCAAAATTTCCCGGAAAATGGTCATCTTTAGCTACGGCCCACGCACAGGTATGCAAAGGTCTATATTACACTGAAAGAGAATGTACTCTCCATCTTCCCAGTACGGAACCTGCTCCTCTAGAGATAATTATCGAACAGGAGGGGTGACAAATGAAACTCAATCCGTTCATCACCTCTCTCAACAAGCTTCTCAGAAAACAAATGACGACACTCTGATATAGTTGCTTCTCTTTTTTCTTTTAGTTTATTAATGTGGTTTACTTAACATGTAGTTTCTAAAAACATGCTACATGACCTGAAGAAAAATTAAAATAAAGCAACTACGTCTTGAGAAGTAAGTTCCTCGTAGCTGAGTGGTTCGTTGTCTTACTAAAGTGAAAACGATTGGTTAGAATCGAAATATTATTCTAACTTAACTAGTCGAAGTAGTTTTTTTTATTGCTGCGTCTTACTACCTGTTCAAGTTATACGTGTCTATGATATTTTACTCTAGAGGGGTAAGGATTAGGAAAAGAAGCATTTTAGAGGCATTCTACCCGCATTTGATTAGGAGAGTGATAAACTATTTAGGAAAAAAACCCACCCTCACTAGATCCGACCGGGACTCGAACCCTGACTACCTATTTTAGGCAGGCTATTCTAACATGAGAATGACGCTTTAGGTCACTCGGCCACTTAAGAGGGTAGTTATTTATTAATTTGTTCGGATGTCTCCTGCTCCAATGGAACCAAACCACTTGCATGGTCGTGTTCCACTTTCACATATTATAAATACATGTAAAGGTTGCTGGAAACAGTTTATCCTTTAGATGTGGACGACTCTAAGCCCTTGGAGCAAAATAAGCCGTGCCGATTAGCTTTGGCTGTATATCTCCAACATTCCGGAATAATGGTAAAGTCAAAACTTAAATGCGGTGGTCATATGGTCTAAGGCATTAGTTTACAACCTTTTATATCCATGTACCCCCAGATATAATTTCTCTTCAACTCTATATCCACAAAGTGGTTGGTGCATAATGCAAGCTATGCGTATACAATCTACATCTACAATAAATTACATTCAAAATAATGTTTGTTTGTTTTTAAGTTTTAAATAAATATATTCTCGGTTTCGTCATAGCTTTATCTGATTATCAAACCCTTCCTTCACCTCTGACAAGACGTGTATTAATCACAACTTGTGAATGTTTAGAATTCCAGGCCTCCATCCGTGGTTCGGATTCCACGTTAAACTGTAGGTCCTCCATTTCATCTCACAATCACCCTACCATTACACATTAGCGTAAGTGCGTGAAAACCGAACGGGTATTAAGACGCTGTACTAATAATAATAATAATAATAATAATAATATTTTCTACTACCAAAGCGAAAGAAAAAAAAATCCCGCCGTTGGTGTTTTCTGGTCAGTGACTCTAATGTTCGGGGAAATGTTCGCGGAGGCCCGAACACGAACATCCTTTGATGCGATGTGCAAAAACCGACAACTGGTGAATCGGCGCCCAACAGAACAACGAACACATTCTGTTACAATGTTCTGTTCGGAAAACCGTCCACACTTGTCGCAAACATGTTCGTGTTCGTTATTCTGTTCTAGTCAGGACGGGGTTTTTCGTTACGTTACGTTACGTTACGGGAGCATTAAGTGAAGGTTAAGCTGATCGTGATCCCGTCATTAGTCACAGACCGCGGAAATTTGTAGCCGCTTTCTTCTGATGGAACGAATGGAATACAATTATTTTTTTTGTCCACCCTTTCTCCAATGCGCCGGGATCTCTTCCCCCTCCCCGCCCCTTGTCCTTACTTTCCACCCTGCTTGTTACAACAGTTGGCTTGGATTGGTCAATTGTTACTGTTCTGAACAGCGGACGGTTGAGTGGCTCCATCCCTTTTGACAGACTCAATTCAACTTCGATATCTTCTCTCCCTCCACCCCCTCTTCTTCAACCGCTCCTGATTCCGCTCGTCATCTCTTGGTTTCTTTGTCAGCAAAACAGTTCCCCGACCTTAGCCGATCAAAGGCGCAATGGCTTGGTTGGGTGGAGGGGGAGATCTTTTCAACTTGGAAGATCAAGTTGAGTTCGACGAAGATGGCAACAGAAGAGCACGCACGTGCAAAAATAAAAACACTCTCGATGTGAAATATAACATTTAATATCACGGTATGAGATAAATGGTTTCCACTGTAACAGCGTCTCTACACTGAGCTAAGGGTTCCTTATTTGACTCCCTGGCATGGCTTAAATCATTCTTCAATGATGAGATTGGTTGCTTTTCCCTCCTTTCACAGTGCTGTGTCTGTTCTAGAAACTAGAATTAAGCTACAGTCATATTTGAATAGGAAAAAACCTTTTATAAAACACAAACATATTTCTTTGAGGTAAACATTGGTCAATTCTACTATATTGTTACTATCATTTTATAGGTATTGGCACTATCTATCAAAAGTGACAGCTGCAAATCACGTGACTTGGCGTATGAATAGCCTAAAGTAATATCTTTTTATAGCTGTCAAATAAAGTTATTCTTATGAAGATTGGACTATAGTTTGTAAGTTGCGTGCTAATATAATCAATCAATTAATAAATGTCATGCTAAACACCTTAAATAAATTTATTAACAAAAAAATAAAACATCTTAATTAGAAAGACGAAGATGGGTGCTAAGAATAACCTATCCACTAGCAAAATAGCTTATTCTTCCTCCAAAATGTATAAACATGCACTTTGTGAATCGATTCAACTTACAAGCCAGCTATGTTCTATAGCTGTTAACTCATCACTGTGAAAGAGGAAATCACAAAGTTTCACAATTTTTTTTTCACCCGGCTATACCGAGAATCGAACACGGTATCTTTAGTTCAGTAGACAGACGCGTTACTGAATGAGGCAATCTGTCTACCAATACAGTGTAAAACAGTTTAATCACAAAAATCACAGCATATATCTTGTGGAGGAAGTTTAAAACAGTATTATTTTAAATGAAAACGTTGGCGCCGAATTAAAGTCACAACAGTTTTAAAACAACTTCACGCCAATGTTATTGAACGCTTTTAATTAATCTCGATGACAACTTCATTTGGAGCAATATTTTAGCAAACAGTAATTTTCTATAATTGCATTTAAACGCAATTATTAATCAATTGAAACGGATTATTTACTACCTCACATCTAAATCGCTCCAAAATAGTAAAGCTCCGAGCTTTACCCATTTATAACGTGCATTTATCTTGGTCGTGGTATTAAAAAACTAAGCTGCCTGATTGATTAATTCGAAGGTATTTAGTGATGTAGGCTGCATTTTAACTTGACGTAACCTACAGTAGTCCCATGGCTTCTTTGGTGCTGATAGACAGCTGACGGCTTTGAAAAGTTACCAGACCAAATTATGTATCCCTACGCCGAACCAAATGATCTGCAAAAACGTGTGTTTAACAGTTGTCACTTCTGACAGTCAACATTTAGGTATCTACCTAATGGTTGACTGTCAGAAGTCAGCTGTGAGCTGTCAGTCAGCACCAAAGATACTGTAGCACGGTTCATGGAACTTCCCCTCTTCCACCGACGTAACTAAAGGAGGAGGCAGAGGACAGGGTGCATTAGCGGTCTATGTTTACTGACGAAAGGAATGGACCTCTCGTAAGCAACAAAGATAACACTTTTAATGTAAATTAAATATAATAATACTGTTATTGCAAGTTAAAGGCTCCATAGTTGTATTCGAAATACTTTCAGAGAATTTTACGAATTTCGAATCTTCATAATACCATAGGATTCGAGGGATTCAAGGATTATTGTTTCAAATATCATATTAAAAGTTACAAATTATTTTATTTTCAACGATTTATCACTCGAAATGTCTCAGTTCTGATATCAAAGTAAACTGCTAGAACATGTATATCTAGCCTTTCTTGAACAAATAAAGTCATTGTTTTAGTGGCTCAGATGCTTCAGAGCTTACATTCCCATAGGATATATAGCCGCGTGGGAATAATTGCCACCAAGTAGTTGGTACCCTTAACCTAAAATATCATCTCCAGCGTCAGTGCAGGGTTTTAAGCTGAGAGCCTGCAACAAATCCCAAAGGGTGTCATCTAGGATTATTTCACTGAACCCTAAAACATGAAGTGTGCAGACCTAGCCACTTAGGTACACCAGAAGTATTATAGCTGACACCTAAGCTCAGTCGGCTAGTACGTTTACCTATTTACTATGCTTAGGGTCCCCGGGTTCAATACCTCGCCAGGTCAAAAATATCATCGTCCCTCACATTGCTGGATTAATGTACAGAGCCTGGGTGTGTTTATTCTACAGCTAGATTAGTTTGTAAGTTGAGTGCAAAAATTGGATTTATTTTCTCCGAAAGCAAGTAAACAGTGCTATTTATCATGTAAAGCACTTTGCAGCTAACAATTTTGAACAAAATCGTTTTCGAAATTTTAGAATTTTTAAAACCATCTCACCGGAAATATATTATACTTAATTTTAGTATTAAAATTGAGATTACAATTTCGCCTCGATATATGTCTATATTATATCTAAAATCAAAGTTTAAGTTAAATTTTAAATTGTTATTATTTTTATTATTATTATTATTATTATTTAGCACCGCGTCTCACTACCCGTTCGGGTTATACGCTTTAAGTACTAATTACGCTAATGGATTAGGAATTGGGAAGGTTGAATTAGAGAAAGTGAACCCGCATTTGCGTGGAGGGAGAGTGAAAAACCATTTAGGAACACCCCCCCCCCAGTTCACCCGACCGAGATTCGAACCTCGATCTCCCCGTCCTCAGAAGTCTAACTCAACACGACTAGCGCGTTAGCCAACTATGCCACCGAGGCGGGTTTAAATTTTTTTAAAATCTACTGAAGCCCACATACAAAATAATTGTAAGAACAACGTTTTTGATTGTATAGGGCCCATAAAACATGTAACTCCATCATAAGCTTGAGGTTGAAAATGTTCACGATTATTATACTTTTCTCTACAATAAATTTAAAAAAAAACCTTATCAGTTAACTTATCTAACCATATTAGACTGCCAGACTTAAGGTCACTAGCTGAAACATATTTATAAATAAATATATAATTTCCCACACATTTTTCAATTTTTATAAAAAGAAACTCACTTTTAAATTATTCAACCCAGTTACGTTGCGATTTGTGATTTTTTACGTTTCATAAATGTTCCTTTATATAAAAAATAATAATAAAAAGCCACACAACAACTAACAGAGCAGCGTAAGAAAACCCTCGCATAAAAAGGCCGAAAAGGCTATCCGTTAAATTTATTATTAGAGTAACCTTTCTTCCCGGCCAAGGTAAATCGATCAACGTGGCGAGGTCATGCAACATTGTGTTTGTGGGGACACCTCACCCCCTCACCCCCACCCCCCTCTTCCTCTAGTCTATTAAATTTTCATCGGACTGTCGACAAATCAGCGAGGCTTGTAGTGCCTTTAGTCCACATGTCTGCGATATGTCGTAGAGTCAGCTTCATGAAAAAATTATTATCTAAAAACTTTTATGTCTTTTTTTTTATAGACATTTCAGTCAATTTATTTTTTATGTCCGATATTAGTAGTTTTTTTTGTCCACCATCTTTTACTGCCCGACCGGATTATCCCCATATTCACAAAATAACCAAAAAAATTGCTTCGAGTCTTACTACCCGTTCGAGTTACACGCTCATATACGATTCAATTTTTAACAGAAGAGCCATTAGTGACAGCTAGAAAAAGCTACTAGATCTACTTTCACGTATTCATACATCAAGTCATGTGATCTCCAATAGTCGCTTTCGAAAGATAGTATAAATTACTATAAAACAGCACAAATTTAATGGTAGGTCTAAATTATAAAATGTTTATAATTTTTGTTTAAAAATAAGTTTGTATTTTTATAAGGCCCTTCCTATTAAAATCGAACTGTAATAATTATGCTAATGTGTTAAGGATGAAGAAGGTTTAATTTAAAGGAGATGTAACTGCATTTGCGTTGAGAGAGAATGGCAAATCCATTTAGGGGAAAAAATACATTCGGTACACAAGATCGGGATTCGAACCCTTAAATTCCCGTCATTGGTAGTGCAGGCTATTGCGAGATTGATGCCTTATACCATTCGACCACCAAAGTGGGATCATATTTTCATTAACAAGGCAAATATGAGAAAGGTATTATTTAGAGGAAATGAACTTGCATTCATCTGCTAGACGAGTGGGAAATAATGACCGGGATTCGAACCTTGATCTCCTCGTCATAAATTTAGTCTAGTGCGATAGTGGCCTAATGTCATGCGACTACTACCGATGCGGGTATATTTTAGTTATAATCATAATAGGATTCATCCACACATTTAATTAGACAGGGCCTGGAACTTTGATGACCTAGAAATATGAACAAAAACTCGTAATAAATACACACCACTAAACCAAACACGTGCTGAATGTAAAATGAAATGAAAAACCTGTAAGAACTAAACTCTTTCTCGTTGCTAGATATAAACATTTATTTACAAATATCTGCTTCAGAAGTAATAGCTACTCCCTCCCAACACAACCCTCTCCAGCCTAGTTACAGTCTCACCAGGAATGTGTAATACCTGCTTCAGAAGTAATAGCTACTCCCTCCCAACACAACCCTCTCCAGCCTAGTTACAGTCTCACCAGGAATGTGTAATACCTGCTTCAGAAGTAATAGCTACCCCCTCCCAACACAACCCTCTCCAGCCTAGTTACAGTCTCACCAGGAATGTGTAATACCTGCTTCAGAAGTAATAGCTACCCCCTCCCAACACAACCCTCTCCAGCCTAGTTGCAGTCTCACCAGGAATGTGTAATACCTGCTTCAGAAGTAATAGCTACCCCCTCCCAACACAACCCTCTCCAGCCTAGTTACAGTCTCACCAGGAATGTGTAATACCTGCTTCAGAAGTAATAGCTACCCCCTCCCAACACAACCCTCTCCAGCCTAGTTGCAGTCTCACCAGGAATGTGTAATACCTGCTTCAGAAGTAATAGCTACCCCCTCCCAACACAACCCTCTCCAGCCTAGTTGCAGTCTCACCAGGAATGTGTAATACCTGCTTCAGAAGTAATAGCTACCCCCTCCCAACACAACCCTCTCCAGCCTAGTTGCAGTCTCACCAGGAATGTGTAATACCTGCTTCAGAAGTAATAGCTACCCCCTCCCAACACAACCCTCTCCAGCCTAGTTGCAGTCTCACCAGGAATGTGTAATACCTGCTTCAGAAGTAATAGCTACCCCCTCCCAACACAACCCTCTCCAGCCTAGTTGCAGTCTCACCAGGAATGTGTAATACCTGCTTCAGAAGTAATAGCTACCCCCTCCCAACACAACCCTCTCCAGCCTAGTTGCAGTCTCACCAGGAATGTGTAATACCTGCTTCAGAAGTAATAGCTACCCCCTCCCAACACAACCCTCTCCAGTCTAGTTGCAGTCTCACCAGGAATGTGTAATACCTGCTTCAGAAGTAATAGCTACCCCCTCCCAACACAACCCTCTCCAGTCTAGTTGCAGTCTCACCAGGAATGTGTAATACCTGCTTCAGAAGTAATAGCTACCCCCTCTCAACACAACCCTCTCCAGTCTAGTTGCAGTCTCACCAGGAATGTGTAATACCTGCTTCAGAATTAATAGCTACCCCCTCACAACACAACCCTCTCCATTCTAGTTACAGTCTCACCAGGAATGTGTAATACATGCTTCAGAAGTAATAGCTACCCCCTTCCAACACAACCCTCTCCAGTCTAGTTGCAGTCTCACCAGGAATATGTAATACCTGCTTCAGAAGTAATAGCTACCCCCTCCCAACACAACCCTCTCCAGTCTAGTTGCAGTCTCACCAGGAATGTGTAATACCTGCTTCAGAAGTAATAGCTACCCCCTACCAGCACAACCCTCTCCATCCTAGTTGCAGTTTCACCAGGAATGTGTAATACTTGCTTCAGAAGTAATATCTACCCCCTCCCAACACAACCCTCTCCATCCTAGTTGCAGTCTCACCAGGAATGTGTAATACCTGCTTCAGAAGTAATAGCTACCCCCTACCAGCACAACCCTCTCCAGCCTAGTTGCATTCTCACCAGGAATGTGTAATACCTGCTTCAGAAGTAATAGCTACTCTACTGTCCACATTATTTTCTCATTCAGAAAATTGTGGGGTAAAAACATTTGTTTGATTATTTATGCATTTAGGCTATAAATTATTATAGATAGTATTAAAAAAACTACTTATTCAACATGAATGCCTTAAAATGGCTCAAAAGTGCCTAAAAATGTCTAAAAAAAATTACGCAAACGAAAAAAATAACCTATAAAATATCCATTTGTATAACCAGGGGATCATAAGTATCTATAAACATTGAACATTGTCTGTGACGAAAAAGAAATGGCATATCATCAAAATGATGGCCCTGGAATGGTTTATTATAAAGGCTGGAGACTGGAAGGATAGTTCTAGAAGACATTCAACTGCACTCGCTTGGAGAGTGGTGGGGTAAACCACAGTGATAAATCGTCACCCTTTGTCGGGATTCAAACCTCAACCTCCCCTTCACTAGTAAGCTTTTTATTTTTGAAAGGCTAACGCCTTAGACCATGCTACCACTGTTACGGGTATTTGTTAAGGCGACATATAATATAGCTTAGGCCAACGATTTTTTAAGGGTAGCACCAACAAAATTAATTTATAGTAATTTATTAGTTTGTCTTATAATTTGGTAATTGTCTTGTGTATAATTAGCTAAGCCGAACGGTTAATAAAACGTGGTGCTAAATAAATATTATTAGTTTCCCTAACCGAGTCTGACCTTCTTTTGTTTTGTCTTGCCTCTGGAAGTGGGGAGGGGGAGTTGAGATAGGTAAAGGCACCCATACTGTTGGCCACGCGGTCAAATTCGTCAGGCTCATAATATACTGAGTGGAGAATGAGAGGCCAGGGACACTAGAAGGAATGGGAGGAAACTCACCAGGAATTTTCCCATCCTCTTTCCACGCTAATGTGAATGTACGTCTTCTTAAAACTACCCTTCTTACCCCTAAATTTTAGATTAAGTGTTTAATAAAAAAAAAATTTTAATGTTTCACATTCGAATTCGGGTGGGCACATGGACAAAACATTAAGCTCGTAAAAGGTGGTTTGGGTTTGAGTTTCGGCAAAGACCAGATATATTTTCTCGTTGATCCAGACTGGTTCTTCCTTAAAATGTTTCCCCACTCTCCCCCCAGGCGGGTACATTCCCTTTAGTGTGCCTCTTCTTCACCCTTACCCCATTAGTTTAATTAAAAACCACATATCCAGGAAGGAGAATAAGAAATATAAAAAAAAAGTACGACAATCGCCCAAACTTTCTTATACGTTGTATAGCTTGTAATAAAATTTCCAAAATTAGGATTTCCGGTAAGCGAGAAATTGCCGCCCAGGCGTTCAGCTCTAACGCATTGCATTTTTTCAAAATATGATTCACGCAAAAATAAAAAGTCAAAAGATTCGACCGGGCTCTTTTTCCTTATCAGCCTTCTATTCGGAGTTTTATCAAGCTAATTGAAAAGGGTGTGAAAATGTGACATTAGCTCCTTTTAAACGAATTTGAGAACATATTTGCTGAGCAAATTATTCAAGTTACAGTTCAGAACTTTTGAACCCACGTGCTCTTGACAGGTTTAATCAAGGTAGGGATGGGAGGGAGGAGGGGTTGTCTTACCTTACCTGCCAACTGAGCTGGCATTGGGTATAATTAATTATATTGCATCCACATGTTCTTTGGTGGTATCATCAGGTCATTTACTACTACGCCAGTAATCCGTCTGACTAATGTGGGAAAGTCGTTTGACTCTATACAGAGTGCACCGTGACGTATCTAACAAACTCCATCAGAGTTTTCTAAACATTACTTGAAATTAAAAAGTTAATCTACACAATAGGGCTATGTGGTATGCTACTGTAGATACAGCCACATTACTAAAGTAGCCAACTCACATGTAATGAAAATACCAAATGTACGTAACTGTAATTATTTATTATTTGAATGTTAACTGGCCCCGTGGTGTAGTAGTCATTGCGTAGTCTAGGGGTCAAGGGTTACATTCCTGGCTGGTACCTTGGATATTTATCTCTAAAGAGGACTTAATCCAACGGTCACCAAGGTTTGGTTAATTAGTCTTAAGTTAGTTTTAAGTGTTTCCACTGGTTCCACACCCTCATACTCACTATCACCATCACCTCATCTCATCGGGACATGGAAAGAGCCTCCACGGAAAGGATGTACGATTAGTACATTCGGGCGTCCCCTGGACAGCGGTACATTAGTACAGGCTAATCTTTCCACTAGTAGTCCAGATGCGCTATATTATTATTATGTTGATTTACAAGTAACATACGTTTATAATAGCAATCCCCTTCACGTCTACTGTTCAAAATGCTCCGCCCCCCGTTTTACTCCCTATCATGGCACTGCATGTCGGCAAGTTCGTTTTTGGGGACATTGGTGGCATCTTTTTTTTTTTTCAAACTATGTCTAGAACACGCTGGCGAAATTTGTTGGTTACATTGCGGCACACCTACATATTGTTTTATTTTTATTTACTATATAGATTTACCATGCACTTTTTGAACCGACTGATTAAGTCTTGAATTATCAGCACACGAGAATTCCTATGAACGAGAACGAAAGGTTTTTACCAATTTTACCAGGAAAGGTATTTTTACATACCTTCCAGTGTTCTGCTACGTGCCACAACTGACATGGGACCGACGGATTTACTTCCCCTCCGAAGGAAGTTGTGCTACAGGTTTTTATCGTCCAAGAAAAATCCGTCGACCCCGTTTGAGTTTGAACCCATGATTATCGTATCCCGAGGTGAGCACTTTACCCCAAGACAACCGAGGTCTACACCCTATATCACGTGTGTACCGTGTTCTAGGCTCGATTCACCGTCACATAGTTGGCTGTTCCGCGCAGCTCCGAGAAATAACCCCTTCACTGTCGCGCGTGGAGTGCTATTGATTTCGATAACCGCTTCACTGTGTGTGAGGGAGGAAGGGAATACACCCTAACCTTCAGGAAACAGGAAAGTGGCCACTGTAATTGGACGCAAATTTCATTGCCCCCCCCCCCTCCTCCCCCTTCCCGTCCTGATAACAGGTACTGTCGAGAGTAGTTTCGAGTTTCCTTCTTCCCTCTCCACCCTATTACCTTTCTCTCCTCCCAATCTTATTTAGCTCAGGGCATCTGTGGCGGATCACTGCGCAGGCGCGTGAGGCACACGCTTAGGGCCTCGAAAATATTAAAACTAGATCCTTATTTCATTTTAAACGTTTTGTAATTGATAAAAAAAATACAATAAGAATATTGTTATGGCTAAGTGAGCCGAGAAAAGAGTTTCAAACATGTGCGGAAACAACCGTATTTCGGTGTTGTGCGTGAGAAGAGTTATTCCAAAACATTACGACGTGTTTTAGCTTTCAACATAGTCAAACTTCATCGGAACTAGCCCCTCCTAGTCTTGGATAACCCATTACAAACATACCGGACCATCAAACTCCATTGGAACTAGCCCCTCCTAGTCTTGGATAACTCATTACAAACATACCGGACCCTCAAACTCCATTTGGAACTAGCCCCTCCTAGTCTTGGATAACCCATTACGAACATACCGGACCATCAAACTCCATTGGAACTAGCCCCTCCTAGTCTTGCATAACCCATCCCACTCGCCTATGAAGCCACCAACACCGAGAAGCGACACAAATTCTAAACAGCCATTGCTCTCAAATAAATCGCGCTTTGCTAATTAAGGGCGGAGATTGCGCAGCGCACTACAAACAACAAAAGCTACGTCACGTGTGTCACAAATGAAGTTATTCATTTGATTAAAATATGCACAAGAAGAATATGTAATACTAATAGTAGACCTGCTAAAAGGGATGCACCATTTTATTTTATTTTAGAGCTATAAAAGTATGTCATTTTTATATGTATGCGTTTTTGTTTATTTAAAAATAGTTAATGATGTATTTTTCAACTATTCACTATTCATAGCGGCTATACTATGCATTTGGGAGATATTTTATCTAGGACCCTGATAACCGGTGTATTAACTTATTATTTCTTCAATAGTTCCTCCTCCCCCTCACCCTATAATCCCCCTAACCTATTGAGTTTATAGCCTCTTTAGGGCCTACGAACCAATATCTCATCACCGAACACGCGCGCAAACCTTCTTCCATCTGTCTTGTATTGGAAGCAAAAAAGGAGGGGCTAGGAGATGGACTTAGTTCGTCGTTGCGGAAAATATATTCAAGGGGAGAAGAGAGGAGACGAGAAGGCCCTTTTCAAACGCAATTTTTTTTAAATGAAGAAATGATGTTTTATTCCCAATAATTTTTTTTACCATCATATTCCGTTCTGACCCCCAAACAATTGTTTATTTTGTACCTACTAACCTTCATAACTGTTTGTAATCAGTTGAGAGATATCCTTATCACACGAATTAGTAGTTGCGTGGTCCAAGGCGTTAACTATCACAATAAACTTGACTGCTGGCTATAGAGAAATCAAGGTGCGAAGCCCGGCCGCGTATACTGAGGGCAGATTTTTCCTGAATGGTTTCTCACTCTCTATCTATCTATCTATCTATCTATCCACACAAATGCTGGTTAATCTACTATTAATTATATCTTCCTTATTCTAATGGGTTTACCCAGCCCCCTGGCCGTTGTGAAGGTAGAAGCCCTTAATTTAATCAATGCCAATGTTTTTTGTCATGCCGGGTATCGAGCCCAGGTCCCTCAGCTCACAAGCCAGACACATTACAGACTGAGCTTAAGTGTCGAACTTACGTTAGTTAAGTGCATATAGTCTGGACAGGTAATACGCGATTAAGGAGAGAAGAAGAAAAAGGTTGATTAATAAAAATACTATGAGCTGGTTTCAGTGAGATTAATACATGCATACATACATACATACATACACACATACATACATACATACATACATACATACATACATACATACACACAAATATATATATATATATATATATATATACAGACAAACACACCTAATCACGCCATTCCCGTACGGGGTAGGCAAAACTGTGCATATAGCTCAAATAAACAACTCCGTAACTAACCCAACCTCACTAACATTTTCCACACTTCCCTATCCTCGCATACTTCCTTCGCTTCAACAACATCCATACACCGAGTCATACGTGTTAATTTATTCTTAAAACTGTAGCATTTGCTACAAAACAAGAAACAATAATACGAGAGGGAACGAACCACTTAACCCATTTCACCGTCCCAGCACCTCACGACAATGATTCAGCAACACAACAAAACACACATCCGAGCAAGACCACGGCGCGTAATGAACTGACCGAGCCCACGCAAGTTCAAGCGGCGACCGCTAGAGGTCGCGAGATAGTGAAACATTCCAGAGAGTTTTAGAAGTGAAGTAAAGCCAGTTCTAGTACATCGGAGAGTAATCTAGAACAATGGAGTTCGTTCTCAGAGCTATGTTTGTCATGCGTATCCCCTTCCTCGTGATCCATTTAGGCTCCTCCCACCTTGTTCCTCGCCTTCCCTTTTCTCTGGGTTTAAGCGTATATAATGCCGGTATGTTGCCATTACCGGCACTCGTGTACTTGACTCTCAGTAGAGGAGTACGTAGCCTTGGCTGCGCGTATTTAAAATTTAAGGAAAATTTAACGTTTTGGCTTAGACTATTTTAAATGTGTAACTTTTTCAAAACTCATCATTCGGCCTATTGTTTGTTTTTAGATTGATATACTCTTTTAACAGAGGTTGGATTTAAATTTGATTATGGTTAATGTTGTGAGGTTGTTCAAAGACTATTATATTGAACTTATAAACTATTGCTAAGATCGATACATATTGAATATTGATATATTAATTATTTTTGGTCTGGAAGATAGATATAAAATTTATTCTGTAATAAGATCTGATAATTCAGTTTGTTTATTAATGTTACTTTTTGAGAATTATATCCTATACTTAGCTATTATGGAAAATATTAACATAATATTTAAAATAGCATTGTGAGTAATAAAGTCCTTTCATTATTATTAATCGTTGAAGATTTTGTCTTCTTGAACTAGAAATAAATTTAAGGCTATTTTTTTTATGACTGATGATAAAAGCCTTTATAACTTTTGTTTTACTTAGAATCCCTTCAAATTCAAATTTGTATGTGTATATATTTACGACTGTTTGAAATACTCTCATAAATTTGTATTTATTTTTAGAAAGAAGAGGAATATTATTAATATGGGCTATATAATGTGATTTTGCGAGTAGGTTTCATGAGAACTAATGGTTCTATTAAATTAATTTAATTTCTCAAGTAAATTTACTAATGTTAAGGAAGATATTAACTTTGATATGAGCTTTTATATTAACCTCTATACACATATTTAATCTTTAATATTTTCTCACTGTACACCTATCATAATCGTTTTCTTTATACCGTCATATATGGTTCTATCTTTTAATATATGTATATTTATTTATTTATTTATTTATTATGAATAAACATCCATTACTGATTTCTTGGCTTTTTCTTGATGTGAGAGTAATTTGAGTTCACGTTTAAAGAGTACCCTTAGGATATTTATTCATTTATTTATTTTGGAATTTACTTATTTATGTTTGATATACTATGAGATTTATTAAATGAGGGCACGTGGACGACCGTCTGGTAATGGTTTCTGCAATCGGGTGAGTTGCATGCGCTGAGTAACAGTGTCTGTTCTCAGTCGATTGGAACTGATTTCACTCAAACGACTCAGTCATACTTGCATACGGGCCTAAGGGTACGGCCAGACTGAGCGCGCGAGCGACTAAAATATAAAATAGAACACATTGGTTGTAATGGGGGGTGGCCACACTGGAGCGAGCGAGCGAGCGAGCGCGCGAGCGACTGAGCGCGCGCGCTTGAAAGATAGAACTGGTTCTATTTTTCGAGCGCGCGCGCTCGACCCGGTACAGTCTAGTTTACAGGCGCTAGGTAATATTATTGTATGTTGGTTCATTGAGTGCTGGGGAAACTTCTCATTTTGACATGATATTTGACTTTTTTCTATCAGTGATAGGTTTAACACACTTGCTATTAATGGCCCGGTGACCTGGTGGTCTAGGGGTAAGGTGTCAGACTTCTGTGCTGGCAGCCGGGGTTCAATCCTCGGTCCCGGCACAGATTTATCTTATTTCCAAACCCTTCCTTCACCTCTGACAAGACATCTTGTGAATGTGGGGAATGCCAGGCCGCCACCGTGGTTCGGATTCCACGTTAAACTGTAGGTCCTTCATTTCATCTCACAATCACCCTACCATTACACATTAGCGTAAGTGCGTATAACCCGAATGGGTAGTAAGACGCGGTGCTAATAATAATAATAATAATAATAATAATA
>CABFVZ010000161.1:339781-349781 GCA_902151445.1 Timema monikensis | reverse complement strand
AGAAGACAATAAAAATGTACTGAGGCGCTGCCTGCCGGGTAGATTTGTGACGTGTCGTAGAACCTCTAGAAACCGCGCGATATTTAAAAAGTGGTCTGTTATTTTAAAATTTGGTTTACGCCAAAAGAGAGAGACGAAAGATATCATAAGATTAAATAAACCTTACGTTTTAATTTTTATAATAGAAAAAAAATCATTAAAAGTTGAGATTAGTCAATTCTCAGCGAAGTTTCTCGTGAAATGTTTCAGTTCTTAACTGTCCACCTTTACAAGTTTTTATTATTTTCCTTTAAAAAAAATTGCCACCAAGTTGTGAACATAAATTAAACCTACTATATTCACTTTCTTTTTATTACGTGATAATATTTCACCCCCAACATATATCATAGAGACAAGATAAACCAATATGGCCTCCAAGACTCTACCTCATAATCCAAAGAAAAAGTTGTCCTTTGGATCATAAAATTATTTACACAATTATGGTGTAGTTAAATGTAAAGAGAATAGAGGGTAGTGCCAATTGGCTGAGTTTGTGACGTCACTCAATACACGAGCCAGTGCGTGACATAAACAAAGCTAAACTTATATTGAAGACAAAATAAGTTGTTAAAAATCAAGTTACATTTTGGAACTTTCAACCATAAATGCACCTTTAAAATCCATATATATATGGCTAAAATACCAATCAAGTGTACTGAAGGTATTTGTTTTTTGTTTTGTTTTCTATTCTCCCTCCCTACAAACACTGTACTCCAAAACTATAACTTTATAGTCCCTGTCTAAGAGTAAATCTACCATTTTTTGTTTGTATATCTAAATTAAATATACCTTCAATGTGTAAAAATATAGCAATGGTTTGATATGAGCCAATAAAGTGTTCCTATTTATTTAGTTGTTCACTTAAAAATCTTTATTAAAAAAGTTCAGGTGAAAACTGATATCAATATTAAAAATGGGATAGTTAGTTTAACAGCTTAACTTACCCCTGTATCTACTTGGGATGTTAATCATTCCTTACACCATGATTGTTTAACGAAAAACCTTAAAATCTACCCCAACCCCTCACTGATGGCGTCGTTTCTGACCTCAACTTGTTTTATTCTCTGGATTCGGACACAAAGCGTTAGCTACTATAGTTTTCAAGAGGTCTAGGTGCTATTTAAAACAGACTGTACTTCAAGGCCTATTGAACACGTTAAAAGTTTATTATGAAACACTCAACACCCCACTACATTACTCCTACTTCCCACCACTAGTAAAATCATGAGAGAATGGTTGGTTTAGGGGTAGGTCTTGGTTGGTTTGGGAAAGGGGGGTGGGGGGTGAGGGGAAAAAAAGCTTTCCACGCTAACAGCGCAAGATATAAAAAAACTAACTTCCTTTCCCATCCCCCAAACCCACCCTCCCTCACCCTTTCTTCAGAAAGACTACCATCTACTGCCGCGACATCTGTTCGAGGGTTGAATTTCGGAGAAATGTCGGCGAGGCATTCCTCATTAAATGCAATTTAATTAACTTTTTTATATTTTTGGAACGTCTCCGGGGGGGAAAAGAACAATTATAGACTTTCGAGAGACTGGGTAGTCTTTATTATTATAATTATTATTATTATTAAATTTTGGGTTATTTAACGGGCACTTTTTTTAACCAACTGATTTTATCAGCTCACGACTTATAAATTAACTTAAAACTAGAACAAAGCACCTCGCCCAGCCCCCCGGCCTTTAATTGAGCACTGTTAAAGTGTAAACGTACATTTAACCTATGATAGATGTATCTGCCATACCGGGAATTGAACCTGGGACCCTTAGCTCAGTAGACCAACATGCTACCGTCTGACCTGGGTGGATTTCTTTCGGTTCCTTGGGGGAGGGGGTAAGAAACAAAACACATGGACTCGCACACTGACTAAATGTCAGGCTCAGATGATCTTGTTTGCCGGTTACAGGGGTTTGATTCCCGGCGGATCTACTGGGTAGGGTTGCCAGACACCTAGATAACTGAGAGAGTCTTAAAAATGTAGTGAGTTTGTTGTGGTGGAGGGGGGGGGGAGGGGGGTGTAAGACAGGAAATCGAGGTAAATTTCACAAAAAACTAAAAGATACATACTGAAATATTTGTGAGTTTGGAACAGTACGCTCAAGGCTTGAAAGAAAAAGTAGGCCTTTGCATATGTTGGGAAGTTAACTGAACAAATAAGCTCATTGGTTCGATCCCATGTGTTATCCCCCTCCCCCTTTTCATGTTGAAACATTGAGCTGCTTAGAGACTGCACACATTTATCCATCCTCTTATAATGAATGGACCCGCCTCGGTGGCGTAGTTGGCTAACGCGCTTGTCGTGTTGAGCTCGACTGCTGAGGACGAGGAGATCGAGGTTCGAATCTCGGTCGGGTGAACTGGGGGTGGTTTTTCCTAAATGGTTTTCCACTCTCCCTCCACGCAAATGCGAATTCACTTCCTCTAATTCAACCTTCCCAATTCCTAATCCATTAGCGTAATTAGTACTTAAAGCGTATAACCCGAACGGGTAGTAATACGCGGTTCTAAATATTAATATTAATATTATAATGAATGGGCCGTATTGAGCTTCGTCCCAAGTCACACCTCTTGAGCTAACTTCGTCCCAAGTCACACCTCTTGAGCTAGCTGTGTCCCAAGTCACACCTCTTGAGCTAGTTGCGTCCCAAGTCACACCTCTTGAGCTAGCATCGTCCCAATTCACACCTCTTGAGCTAGCTGCGTCCCAAGTCACACCTCTTGAGCTAGCTGCGTCCCAAGTCACACCTCTTGAGCTAGTTGCGTCCCAAGTCACACCTCTTGAGCTAGCATCGTCCCAAGTCACACCTCTTGAGCTAGTTGCGTCCCAAGTCACACCTCTTGAGCTAGCATCGTCCCAAGTCACACCTCTTGAGCTAGCTTCGTCCCAATTCACACCTCTTGAGCTAGCTGCGTCCCAAGTCACACCTCTTGAGCTAGCTGCTTCCCAAGTCACACCTCTTGAGCTAGCTGCGTCCCAAGTCACACCTCTTGAGCTAGCTTCGTCCAAATTCACACCTCTTGAGCTAGCTGCATCCTAAGTCACACCTCTTGAGTTAGCTGCATCCCAAGTCACATCTCTTGAGCTAGCTTCGTCCCAAGTCACACCTCTTGAGCTAGCTTCGTCCCAATTCACACCTCTTGAGCTAGCTGCATCCCAAGTCACACCTCTTGAGTTAGCTGCATCCCAAGTCACAGCTCTTCAGCTAGCCTTGTCCCAAGTCACACCTCTTGAGCTAGCTTCGTCCCAAGTCACACCTCTTGAGCTAGCTGCATCCCAAGTCACACCTCTTGAGTTAGCTGCATCCCAAGTCACAGCTCTTCAGCTAGCCTCGTCCCAAGTCACACCTCTTGAGCTAGCTTTGTCCCAAGTCACACCTCTTGAGCTAGCTTCGTCCCAAGTCACACCTCTTGAGTTAGCTGCGTCCCAAGTCACACCTCTTGAGCTAGCTTCGTCCCAATTCACACCTCTTGAGCTATCTGCATCCCAATTCACACCTCTTGAGCTATCTGCATCCCAAGTCACACCTCTTGAGCTAGCTGCGTCCCAAGTCACACCTCTTGAGCTAGCTTCGTCCCAAGTCACATCTCTTGAGCTAGCTTCGTCCCAAGCTCAAGAGGTGTCGTCACTCGTTTGGTAGTCGCCGAGCAGTCCGGACCTGCGTCCATCAGGATAAAATATATGTTTCATTAAAATCCCCTAATTTTAAACGGAACCGTAAATATTCCGCGCTGGGGGCACAATCGAGGCTCAGTTTTGATCAAATCTAATTTTAGTCATCACTGTTCTCTACAAAGTGATATAGCGTGTGATAGCGGATTGTGTGATTACCTTGTTCAGTTTAGCAATGATGTTAAAAAAATACTTCATTAGAATTACATAATTGATTTCAATTTTAGCCTGATAAAAACACAACATAATCTTTATAATATTTTCACACGAGAGTGACGATGAAGTGCGATCAAGACATCACCAAAGTGGTTGCCCGAAGTGGTGTCACGAAAGAACGATAGGCCAGTACCCGCAGCTAGTGATGGGCACAATCGATTAACTCGATTGTGTTGTGTAATCGAGAGTACTCGATTCTTCCGGGATTACTCGAGTAACTTTACTCGGACCTTGTTATTCTTTTATTCTCTTTTTTCTTCCCCTAAGTAAGAATCGACCTTATTGGCTGGACTGTTTGCCATGCGATTTCTATTTAAAAGGCGCATTTCCCTTAGAGCTCAATTTTCATCAACAGTTTCTGCTGGTTTAAATGTTCACGTGCATTTTCAATACAAAATACTCACTGATGATGTAAGGTACACAATCGAAAAGCATGCTAGCTAAGCGTATCAAATTTCAGATTCTTTTTAAAAGTACTCGATGAAAGTTACTAGATTTTTTTACTCGGCACCTTGGCAGTCTTATTTCCACAATCGCATAATCGAAACTAATTATAGTCTTTCCTGAATATTTTATTGATTATAATTTATCCTTAGTAAAATATGATTATAAATAAATTGAAACTAATTAGAGTAAGTTACAAAATATTAAAAAAAAACTGTTTTCACTTTTAAAAAGGTACAATTATTATCTTAACATGAATGTATAAAGAAAAGTTTATTTTATTAAAAAGAGCACAAATCAATTCTCACTTTTTAAAACGCATACTTTCATATTGACTGTACATGCAACGTGAAACCTGACAATAAGGGGGTGGAGGTCACTGTCAGTGTCGACTGACTACCACAGGAAGAGATTATTGACAATGGACATGTTATTAGTTTCGAATTCCATTACAAGACTCCCGAATAATATTGTCCAACCGATTGCCACGGGACGATTCGAGATAAAAACTACTCGAGTAATTTTACTCGATTACTCAATTTTTAGAATTACTCGATTGTGCCCATCACTCACTACCCGCAGCGTAAGAAGTGGCTTCCAACGTTTAAGGCACGAAAATTATTCACACTGTTAAGGATGCATCACGTGATCACATTTTAAGTTCTGCTCTTGTTTCTCAGCAAACTAGTAACCCCTCCCAACGCACCCGAACCTCTCCGGTAAACCAATCTATTGCTAGACTTATTCCTTACGCCGTGTGACCACCGGTGCAGTATCATTCGTTCATCTGTACTTTTCTTCACTTGGCTCGTAAATATATATAGTACATAAGAACGAATACACTTTGATAAGCTTCTGTGTATAAAAATATTGCATATATTTTTTTTATCTGCGCATAAAATTCGTCGCCACGTAAGAAAGCGTCGATGTTTTATATTGGCCTCTATTTTATGTTCGCAACCCTCAAGGAAAAGGGTGGAAGGAAAGGGGCGTTGCGTGATGATAAAAGTGTTGTGGTATTGGGGCGCGATCGACTGAAAATGGCTTCGAGCGCCTCGTTCTAGGAACCATACCGGATGATAGGAGGAACCAATTTTCGCAGGGATGGCCAACTTATCGGGTTCACCTGCACGATTAACGACGGTCCCCACTTGGAGATCTTGAAGCTATCTCTGGCCAAGTGGGCTGCATCTCAAATTGACGCATCTAAGCAGTCTAAGCACTATCACACTAAGACGCCAATGTACAAACTAGAAAGAAAGGGGAGAAAATTAGAAGTTCACCCTGAGAGGGCTCTTGTATATGTGCTGATAACCCTTTCCCTCTTCCTCTGACAAATTTACACAGTCACTTCAATATTTTCTACTTGAAAATATTGGCGTGCTCTTTAATTTAACGTTTTTTCTTGTTTCTACCACGAACTTTTTTAATCTAAATCCTTGCAGGAAGATTCCTACAGGCCATTTTCGTGACCAAAACAAATAGCCTAAGTTGTAGAGGATTTATAAAAAAACATGTTTACAAAACAACTTAAAGATAAAAATAATAATGTTCTGGGACGAGGACTTTTTTTCAGAATTATTTAAACATGTATGGGTTAAGAGTTAAGTGCTTACACTCGTAAATTGGTGCCTTAGACTTAGTGCAGACTTGGGGTATCAAGTGGGGGTCGAAACCAAACACAAGATGAGACCTATCTAAATGGAATAGGCCAGTTTCGCATATGAAACTGGCCCACTCCACTCTAGTCTAGGTAGGCGTTGTCTTGTGTTTGGTTTCAAGCTGCACTTGAGGTGTACTAAGTCTGACTATAAAACTGGCCCTCTTACGCCAATTCAGGAAGTGAAAAAAGGGAAGAAAATGAGAAGTTTACCCTGCTAGGACTCTTGTTTATATGCCTTAAACACTTCCCCTCTTCCACTGATGAGTATAAGCACTCACTCTATTATTTTCTTCTGAACAGCATTGACTTTCTTCTAAAAATTACCTTTTTCTTGTTTTTCATTCTAGATATACATTTGTGATTCCACGGACATTTTTAATCTACATTCTGGCAGGAAGATTCGGCGATTTTTATGAATAGATAATATAGAGTTGTATAAGATTTTTTTTAAAAAGCACTTATATAAAAATCTACTTCAAAATAAAAAAAATTGTTACGATTTAAGGCTATTTTTATAGTTATTGAATAATTTAGTTTTTTGCTCAATAAAACGTAAATACATTGACATGTGAAAATCCTATATTGATTTGTCGCTACGTCACATTCACAACCGCCAGGAAAAGGTGATATCCTTTACTTTCTCGTATAGAGAAAGTATTGAGATCACGAACCATTTCCACCCGAGATTATGGCGAGTCTTGACATTTCATGTGCCTTCAAATTAAAAGAAAAAGTGGGGTTTAACTTAATTATTTTTTGTGCCCGGGACTATTGCTGATAAACTATTTATATTAAATACTCCATTGTAAATTAAAAACTTTCAAAAACAAAGTTTGCTAGGCACCAGATGAAATATAATAAAATATTCTCCAAAATATTGTTTTCCCCCCTCTCACATTTCTTGCTTGAGTAATCATTTCTTTTGTAATTACTTGTTCACTGAAAGTTGAGATTTTTTTGAGATGACATAGTGTCATAATTTAAAAACTACTCCAGATACCAATCTGAAAATCTGGATTGTTTTCATATCTCTGGGGCTAGGCACCGAGTTAGGTGAGCCAAATTTGTAAAAAAACAAACAAAAAAAAAAACAAGATGGTGAGGTTCAAAAGTGTTAACATATTGGATAACTTAACACAGAATGGGCTAATTTCACACCACTTATTAGTCACCGCTAAAATAGACCAGACGATACCCACGCCCTTGTCCGCCTGCCCACAGATATGGGGTAAGAGTACTCTACCTTAGGCAACCAACATAAAAATGTGAACAAGTTTATACTATATTTTATCTTTTTTCGCAAGGTTATTTTTATTTGAACAATTTTTCTTTGCGACTCACGAATTCATTAGATAAAAAAAAAAGAGAACATCCTCTTATTTTCGTTTCTTTGAACTTGTATGTGTATGTGTGTGTTATTCTCATTCTCTTCTCTTCCTGCCCATTCACATGACGGTAACCCTCCATCCCCACCCCCCCTCCTCACTACCCCCATCACTTCAACACTCGCTGAAGATCCATCAAGCTTAAAGCCCCCCTCCCTGTTCATCGCCTCAACCCCTAGCCCCCTGATGACACCCGTATTTGAAACTACGTGAGCAACCGCTAGAGTGTACCACTAGACAATATACCCATGGACACACAGCTCGGTGTGGCTTGACAGCTTCTTCATACGTGGAGAGAGTGCTTGCGTGTGTGGGCAGGACTTGAGGAGAGAAATAGGAGATAGAAGAAAAGGAAGAAAATAGAGTGACAGAAGAGAGAGAGAGAGAGACTGAGATAGGAGAAACAAAGAATAAAGGAGGAGGAAGAGAGATAAAGAAAGACAATAAAAAGGGTTAAGGGAGAGAAGTGGGTAGAACGAAGTGAATAGAGAGGGAGTTGTGATAGAAGAAAGACAATATCCGAATATACGAAGAATATAAAGAAGGAGAGAACAACAATTAAAGTAAACAGAGAAAAGAAGTAGAAATAGGTGACACCGTGGAGGGAAGAGATATGTGTGACAGAAAAAGATAAGGACAGTAGATACAAAGAAGATAAAGAAAGCAGGAGTAGAGAAAATAACAATATAAATGAAATGGGGAAAAAAGACGGGGAAGTAGAAAAGAGAGATGAGGAGGAGAAATGTGTGACAAAGGAGATAGATATGAACATAAGAGGCAAATAAGACAGGGACGAGGACAACGATAAAAGTGATGGAGGAGAAAGAAAAAGAGAGAAGGGGGAAATATGGAGAAACAAAAGCTTTAGTAAATGTTAGATATTAAAGTAAAGTGAATTGGGTGGAGAAAAATAGCACAAAGCTAAATAGAGAAGGGGCTATAAAAAAAAGTGAGAATGTGTAGGGTAAAGGGAGATAGGAGAACGTATGCTTAAGTAGGCCTACACCTAGATTTGATAAAATATAGAATCTGTTCGAAAACAGGCTAAACGAGAATAAGTCACAACTAGATTATTCATGAGCCTAGTTGTAGGAGTAGACTAGGCTATCCCACATCACATCATTGATAGACGCAGGGGTAGCTAAAAGGAATCCTCTCAATTTTTACAAGAAAAGTTATTCTGCTATGAGTGGGAATTGAATCTGGCGCCTTTAGCTCAGTATACAGACGCACTGCCGACCAAGCGCCGGTGCCAGATTTGCGACCAAGATGCCATCACGCAATGCCTTGTTATATATTATGAGAGTGATCAATGGCCGCGTGACTCCAGACTAGCGACATTGACCGTTGGTGTCAGAAGTGGAATACTTTGGGTCTCTCATATAAATAACATTGCTTGACGTACTGGAATCTTGACTGTGCTCTAAGAATATACCCTGATTTGTAACGGAAGCTCACCTAGATTGAAAATCACTAAAATGTGGCACTCTAGATACATGACGTATTATTGGATTTATGAATTTAAAATGTGTTTAGAAATTTATCAAAAGCTTCCAATATAACTTTTTTCCTCATTGATATTTGTAATTTTTTTCTATTTACGTTATTAGTTAAACGGATTAGAAATGTAATCTATTTTTTTTTATTCCTTCCCGCCATTGTGGTAGCGTGAGTTTCCAGTTTTAAAATAACAGACTGTACACTTAATATCAGCTCTGAGGGAACTGCAAGTCTTATGGGAGAAAGTTATATCGTCGTACGCTTTCGGTTACGGGAGACAAGGGGAAGGGGTGTACTGGGATTCCCTCTATTAGTAAACAATACGATATAGAGGGGAAAGGGAGGGGGGCAATAGTTGATTTTCATATACATTTTGTATCAGATTCGGTGAACAGCCTATTCGAGAAACATTGTAAAGTTACCCAGCTAGTAAAATGTATTTTTGGGAATAAAAGTAGATCACATCGTTTGCTATTCATACGATTACTCCTCTTGTGTATATAACTTTAAATTACTCATAAATACTTAACAAACATTATAGAATATCTTAAAACACACGTTAGCTTTCCACAATACGAAATAAAAATTAGCGCATAAATAATTTTAATTTCCACAACTTTTCACGCAAAAAAAAAAATACATACACACAAAATATAGATTTAATAAATAATAAATACTTTTTTTTTGCTAAACATATTTTACCCGAAGTGCTAATAAAATAAAAATATTAATCCAGTGAATTTTGTTTTTAATATTAAAATAGAGCATGGATGCTACCTACCCTTGCACGTGTTAGCTCCACATCCTTGGGTCTATATTTTATCAGAACAACGTGTACAAAGCAGAATTCTGTAGCTCCCCTTACGACCTAAGTCTTGCTAGATTCCTGAAAGTGAAGGTGGTGGGTGCACCGTAGGTTGTTTATTTTTTATTTTTTTAGCGGAAATAGCCGCCATATTTCACAGTGGCAGACCTCCGCATTTTAGTTTTTAATTAAAGTACGCCTGCGCGTCTAGAAGGTGGATATCGCAGTGTCACAATACAAGGTGGGTGAGAGGAATTCGAAGCGAGGACCATACA
>CABFVZ010000161.1:306976-331035 GCA_902151445.1 Timema monikensis | reverse complement strand
CCCCCCCAGATAAAATAAAAGTTGAAAGGTTTAAAAAAAAAATAGGGGTCCGGGAAACGGATGAACAATAGGGGGAGAGGGAGGGGGAGCTCAAAGCCCTTAAACTAATCAAAACTATATATATATATATATATAGTAGACAATTTTAATTTTGTAGAGGCAGTTGAAACCTAAAAATAAAAAAAAGCTATCGCCTATACAGCAGTGACATGATAATGATAATAAACAGCTTGTGGTGGCAAAGCTTGGTGAACCAATGCTCTTTGAGAAACCATGATGCTCATTTATTCTATATTAGTATTTTATTTCATTTAACTATTTTAAATGAACAATAAAGTTATTTTACTATTTCAAATGAGCACAAGCTCCCTAGCGAAGATAGGCTTAAATACTTGTATTTTAATAAAACCGAGAGTTTCTAACCTGTAATCAAATATATATATTTATATATAAACTTTTAATTGAAGTCTTTGAAATATGAAATGAATTTCTATGCACTTTAGTGGTCAGAGATGTTCCTCTTTTCTCATTGTTTCTGTAACGGTCTATATTATTTAATTTCTGATCTTTGGTGAAACGTTTATGCAACAACGTAATGTTATTTAAGTTTCACAAATCTTACGAGGTTTTAGTAAACGTCTTTAATTTAAGATAAAAGATTTAAAAAAAAAGTATATGCGGAGCACCGTACCATTTATTTTGAATAGCTTATATGTACACACTAAGTACATCAAAATTCCTTTCTCCTGATTAAATACCTGGGACAGAGTTCAAAACCGTCTGACATCCAACTTCGCCAAATATTTCAACTAAACTCCTTCCCTTCCAAAATGATGTTCGTGTAAAGTGACCATTTCCTTGCCGTAGTTCTCCTCGGAGGAATGTTAGTCGAGGTAGGTTGGTAATGAAACCGCTTGTTTAAAAAAAAAAACTACAAGGATAAGGGAGTTTTCTCTTGGTAAAGATAGGGTGGTTCGAAGTTGGCAGTAGTGTTCACGAGGGACTGGTAAGAGAATTGTTAATTGAGTTGCAGCGGCTTGTAGAGACTTTGATAGAGGGAGGCAGACGGACGGACAGGGGTACTGTCAATAATGAAACAAGAGGCGAGAAGGGTAAGGGGAATCCCAGTTCGTCTCGATGATTCATCAAAGAGGGGGAGGCTACATCACCGAGGTTGAAAAAACTTCCTCCGACTTTCTATAAAAAAAAACATTTAAATGACTAACAGCAGGAGCATTGCGTTAGGGGTTGGGATCCCCCCCTCCCCCTCTTCCTCTTACCCACTATGTTGTAAAAAAAAATGCTTGAAAGTTGGGAATTTTGCGGAGAGTTGAGATCTTGGATTGAGAAATTCTAGAATTACTTTATACCACGGTACTGATCATGGGAGTCTTTTTAGCGCTGACTTGTAGAGACATATTTTAAATTTCCCAACTGTCAATCCCTACTCTAAAAAAGCCCAACTTCATAACTCATCAACTGAGAGGATAAACCTTCTGTAGTAGATGGTATAAAAAGTTTAGTTGATCAAGTTGGCTAGTAGTAGCGCTCGTCACTGCCTACTACTACTACTAGCCTACTAGACCCTAGTAGCTTTAAGAAGGTTGAAGGCTAGGTAATGTTTTAAGTTGCCTAAACCTTGATTCAAGGCCCAGTTATCGCCTCAAATTTTACTATTTCTCCGAGGAAATTTCCCCTTGTCTCCCTCTTGTTAATTTTAAGGTAATCCAGTCCCCCCCTCCCCCCCACCGATGTTTTCAACGCTACCCTTGTAATATTCCTGGCTACCTGGTTTATTTTTTTCCTAATTTAAGAACGCCTAGGGTTGGGAAATTAACTCTCTAACCCCCACCCACCACTTCCCCAAAATTTACTTCATGTGACGCCTCTTGTGCACGGCGCTAACTACCCGTCCGGGCAAACTTAAACAATATAATTAAACAGAAAGGTGGATAAATTAGGGCTACGGCTAGACTGTTAGTAAATGTTTCTTGAGAAGGAACGACAAAATAACGATTGCTATTTTAAACAAATAAGCAGCACACGGTATAGGAGTTTGAAATGTGAGTTGAATCAGACGTGAAATTTCCCCACGTCTGGTCGTATGCGATGGTAAAAACCTATGCAAACATAATAAAATACCGGTACAGACATCACTCCTCTGCATACATCTCTTCGAATGGACGAGCAGTGACATGTCTTTGAAGACGTCCCACCAAGATACATTTATTGACCCGACTGCCCCGTTACAGTTTAATTCACCGGGTGCATTATTATTCCAGCGTCATTTGTCGCTACCTTCAAGCGACATTTATTGCTCGTCTTATCGTAGCCTTTGTGTATTTTGGTTAACTCTGTCCATCTTACTAATATTTACTATTTGTTGGGAACGTATTTGTAATATTTTATTTCTCCTTCAAAAGTTGGGCGTTGTTTGATTCCCGTGCATTCTGTCTCATATTTTCTTCCATTTAACTAATTTATTAATATCATTGTGTTGGAAACCTTATTAGTTATTACTTTTTTTTAAAGAAATAGCAAGAAATAGTGGATTTCAGATGAACGGAATTCCCCGCCTTTACTCCAACTCCCCGCCGCCCACCCTCGGCTTTACATCCAGCTCGCAATCCTCTTTTCTCTTCCAGGATACCACCAAGTGAAACCCTCAGCTTTTCTAGAGTTTTCCCGTCTTTTCCACGTCCTCCCCCTCCCCTCCTATCTTGCCCAGTTGCTATCTGTGGAAGTCCCTGGTTCCATTGGTGGCCGCACACAGCACTGACTAATCCACCTGTCAGCGCCAGGAAACGTGGAGGCGCTTGGTCTGAGTAACATCGGCACAGGTCCTCTATATCTGTCCGCACACAAACACAGACAATTTTTTTACTCCTTAATTTGGTGGGGAAACGCGTATTGAAAAATACATAGAAACTACCACGAGACGCACACCCGAACTTTCTTATGAATGGACATCTGAACCCTAGAAAAAGTTATTATATCTACTTTCCTGTATTCATACGTTAAGTCAGGTGACATGCAGCTGTCAATTTTTATGAACAGTTTCAATATCTATAAAATAACACTTTTGTTTATCACCGTATCTTAGTACCTGTTCACACATTTAATAATTACTCTCTGATTACCAAACCCTTCCTTCACCTCTGACAAGACGTGTATTACTCACAACTTGTGAATGTGGGGAATGTCAGGCCTCCACCGTGGTTCGGATTCCACGTTAAACTGTTAGGTCCTCCATTTCATCTCACAATCACCCTACCATTACACATTAGCGTAAGTGCGTACAACCCGAACGGGTAGTAAGACGCGGTGATAGTAATAATACTTACTCGAATGGGGTAGGGATGAGTAAGGAAGCATTTTAGAGGTAATCCACCCGCATTTGCGTAGAAGAAGACTGGAAACCGTTTAGAAAAAAAATACCCTTAGTTGATCTTACTGAGATTCAAAACCCCGATCTCCCCGTCATCAGCAGGTCAGTCAAGCACGTGATTGACGCCTTAGACCGTTCGGCCGATGAATTGGGTAATTGGTTGTTCTTAATTAATTCTGCGTCTTACTACCCGTCTCGGCTATCCGCATATTTACACTAATGAGGTATGGGATGAGGAAAGTATAATTTAGAGGAAACTTACTCGTATTTGTGCAGAGAGTTGAAAAAAACGTTAAGGGAAAACTACCCTCATTACACCCGGCCGGGATATAAACCCCGTGACTTGCCCAGTCACACGCCAACCAGATGATACCGACGCCTTAGTCTATGTTCCCCTCCGATGCGGGTCTCAGAAACTTATAATACAGCTCGGGGCTTACACCAAAACTTGGAAAATATATTGTCTGGTTTTTTATCGTTTTATTTTTTTATATTTACAGGCGTAAAAAAAAACACAAACTCTCGTCGTGAACTTTGTGCGACCTCATCTACTTCCCCGTCATTTGATTATCATCATTCTCCTTCACTTAGTCCTCCGCACTGTTACCAACATCCGCCAGGTGATATTCTCGTGACAATTCCCTCCGCCGAATATAAAGATAACTTTCAAAACTAACTCATATTTAATTGTTTTAAAATACTGAACAAAATTGTGGAAGTATAACCATAATATAAAAACCATTACTTGAAGGCTTCCCTATTTTCGTAATTCATTAAATTAATGTTTGGTCACTATGGTACAGTTTGTCCACGTTAACTTTGGACCTTTATGACAATTTAAAAGTCTTTTAAAAATAGTTTATTATTATTTGGGAGTTTTTTTTTAATCGTCAGATTATATTATCTGCACACAATTTACAAACTGATTACAATCTTGAACATACACAGCACCCAGTCCCCTCACCATTAATGTATCACTGTGACAGGGCAAGTCCCACTTGAAGCAATGATGACATTTTAGGGCTATGACAGTTATAGAACCCGGGACTCCTGGCCCAGACAAACGTGCTACCAATGGAACTAGTGTTACGGAGTTTGATATCCATCCGTCTCGTGAATATTGGTTTTCACTTTCACAAGCAAAACTAACTAAATTGGTAATGTTTCTGGTTTTAACGTCAAACGGGGTTTGAACATTTAAAACTTGAGATATCCAGATATTAATCGTTCTAATTGATTAATTAAAGAAGGGGGTGGGAGTTTTCCTGGAAATAATAAGAGAACATTTTCAAAATAACTTAGATATAATCCTCACAGCATTTTCGCTCAAAATACTCAAATATTTCAACACCGTAGATTTTTTTTTTTTTTTTTACGTTTTTGTGAAAATTATTAGTGGAAAATTGCTACGTTGGCAATATTAGTTTTTTTTCTTTATATCTCTCATACCGTAAAGACTTTATTCAACGCAAGACATTATGTTCGTTTCTTCCGTCACGCAATCTTTCTTCGTTCTCTTTCGGTCGTTCTGGCTAGGCTCGCCTGTAAAGTGCTCCCCTATCCAACCGCATTACAGAGAGGCTAGGCGGGCTAGTATAGAGGTTCCCTAGCTTAACGCCCACTTCTGAGAACTGGGTGCTGGCTGGCTAACGTACCCCCAAAGTTAAATGCAATGAGCATGTTGAAATCATTTTCCTCATTCATCAGTTCCATTGTTCATCATTATTATCTAATTATTTCAACATAAATAATTATTATGATCATACATAAGTAAATTTTAAAAATGTTGATCAAGAAGAGCTTCTGGTGAAAATATAGGTACTCAGGAAAAACAGAAATTAAAATTAAAATTCAAGTCACACAATTTTATTAATACAACAAAGTACAAGAACAAATATAATTATTTTTATCAGCGGTCAAAAGTATCAGATTTGTCCACACTTTTGTCAAATGGTTGCCAGTTGAACAATACATCCTGGTTTGAAAAAACATGATTACAAAAAAAAAAGTTTCACTTTTTTCGTGACATAGCGTATAATCCTAATTACTAAAACACAGTGGCGTATTCTGAGAAAAAGTAATAGGTATGCTGTATTCTAAAAGTTGCAACGGAGATCTGGGGGCCGAGGCCCGAGGACACTTAACCACCGTTGTCCAAGAACGTCGAGGGATTATTTCAAGGGATACATTTGAAGATGTGTTCATATAGAACAATGGTTCTCGAACATTTATTATTTCCCTTTAACTGTATGCTATCTTAGGAAATTTTGAGCCTACCCCTCCCCCTCTTCCACTCTCATATTCTCTCTTATTTTATTTATCCATAACGATGATTACCATCCACTCAAAATGTAATAAAAGTAACTCCATGGTGTCAGTCCGCATTCAGGCTATACCTCCCGAACTGTTTGGCGAATTAGTGCCAACTCTTGCGGATAGAGGGTGTCATGTGGTCAGCCATTAAGCTCAGCTTTCTATACCGGAGCCACTACTACTTTATTCGAGTAGCTCCTTATTTATTCAATCTAGGCTGAATCTAACCCATTCCAGACCCACTGCTTCCCAGATAATCTGGATACGCCGGGAATCAAACCCGGGACCTCTGGGTCCGTAGCCAGAACCTATGACCACTATACCACATAGGTGCTCCTCAAATTGTAATGATATATACATGGTTAGAAACTAAAGTAAATATTAATGTCGGGGCTAAAAGTGGGCACATTTCTGAATGCATAAGAGAGACAGATCCTATTCAATTAGCCGCTAGTGTAATTAAAAACACACGGTTAGCAATACTCAAAGCAAACAATCATAATAAGAGTAAAATGAAGTGATACATCGGTCAAGAGTCCATCAGATCTTGGTGAGAGGGAATCAGGTGGATTGTCCATCTCACGTTGCAATTAAAACTATTTTACAAAGCCTAACTTATCTCACACAATGCTGCTTGGAAACAAACGAGTCTCCCAACTGGAGAATGTATGCTCTAGAAGCTATTTAGATGCGTAAACTCTGACTAACATAGGGGAGATTATCTCGGACTATTAATACTCTATCGTTACGTCATTGATTTATTGCTAAGATATCTAGACATATATCTTTTGCTGTAAGCAGTGGTGCACCCAAAGGGGAGAGGGGTAAACAGGGTATTTGACCCCCTTCCCCCTCTTTCCCCAACACCTCAAATAATGTTAATAGAAATTTAAATAATATTAAGTATAACTAACATTGAAGATGTGTCGAATGTATATGCTACATTCTAAGACAAGGCTTCAGACTTAAACCTAATATTCAAAATGTTTACCGTTACACACAAAATTAACAATTGAAAAAACATACAAATAATAGCTTCGATACCATTTGTATTATTTAAGTTACTTAATTACTATAAATTTAATCAAAATTATTTATAAAAGCATTTAATATTCATAAATATTCTCTGCCTTCAGGGATTAGGAGGCTGTGCAACCACAAACCCGCTCTCTCCATCAATAATGTCATTCTTGCTACAGCCTTGATTGAATGCCTCCCCCCAAAGTAAATGGTTGGGTGCGCCACTGATTAAGTAAATTATAAGAAAACATATTTTATTTTACCTTTTCCTCCTAAATCATTTTGAAATGGTGAACTCACACTCCTGACTTTTGGGATTCTTTGATGTATAATTATATAAAATCTCAATGACTAATAAATCGTTAATGTAAAACAAAAACTAAAAGAACACTATTAGAACTCCATGATCCTTTCTACTAAAGAAAAACAAGAATTACCGTCAACAACGGTTAAAGTAGCCTCTTCACCCACCTTATCCCCCTCCCCACTATCAGTGCTGAAATGCCTAAATTTGAAAGAATGGTTAAATGAGTTTGCCACACACATGATAATACATGTGACTAGAATACCTAAACATAATATATTGTATTTAATTAGTGTATAATTTAAAACTTGTTACTTATACTAACTATTATTTTACAATTAATTATATATATTTTTTATGTATTTTACTTAACCTATACTAAATTAGCTTAATAAATAAACATTGTTATCATGAATATTTTTTCAATAGTTGGCACAATGCTCAGCTTGCTTCACAGGAACAGCATAACCTGGGTTGTGAAAACCCGAGCTCATTGGCCAATTACTTATGGGCGAGCGGAAAGGAATGTGTTGCCACCCCCTAGACATTGGGCAAGGTCATTAGAGACTCCCTAGCTTGCCTTGCGTTTTTCAAGTAGCAAGCCCTGGGTTTCCTATTGTGCTATGTAGAACCTTTTGTAAGAATAATTACTTAAAACGCAGTATTCTTGGAATATGAACCAATATTAGTTTTAAAATTATTAATTCATTACATGTATATTTATTAACAATTTAAACATTAGTGTTTACACAGTTCACACAGACAGCATTGAATTAAACAAAAAACTAGTCTATATCATTTTGGGTATGCGGCGCAGGACTAGCATACCCAGAGAATACGCCACTGCTAAAACATAACTTATGCTACATTTTTCTAAACATAAGTAATTATTATTATTATTTAGCACCGCGTCTTACTACCCGTTCGGGTTATACGCTTTAAGTACTAATTACGCTAATGGATTAGGAATTGGGAATTTGTAATTGGAGGAAGTGAACCCGCATTTGCGTGGAGGAAGAGTGGAAAACCATTGAGGAAAAACCACCCCGAGTTCACCCGACCGAGATTCGAACCTCGATCTCCTCGTCCTCAGCAGTTGAGCTCAACACGACTAACGTGTTAGCCAACTACGTAAGTAATTAAACGTACTGTCAAAACTATAGAACATATAATTTGTATACCTCACATAATAAATAATAAACTCTGTCACCCGCTTCGGTGGCCGCATGGTCTAACTAAAATAAACTTTAATCTGTCATTGCACAAATAAACGTTTGACAAATATAGCTTGTAAATAAAACATACCTTAGTTTTAGGGACACACTAAAGACACAAACACTAAAGTATTGATTTCGAATCCAACTAAACATTTACAGCAATCTGTGTAGTTTACTTTATGTAAGGTTTATTTAATATGCTGCCTAATCAAATTAAACTAAGTAGAGAAATACTATATATTTTATCTATATGACATCCCATCTTAGTCTCAGGTTTAAAACCAATGCGCTGGCTCGAGGTTGGGTGTTTCGCAACAGCCCTCTTAGGTTATGAACTACAACGAACAGTGCTTATCATTTTACTTCTTTACCGTTCCTTTCGTGTTCAACGGAAGCCCACGTCCGACGCAGAAACTGCAGCTCAATACTGACTTCTTATTTTTATTTATGTCATAGGTCGACCCGTTTTGTTCCTCCTGCAAGACGCAACCGGGCTTACTGCCATGACGGCTTACTTTTGCACCAAAGAGACGGAGAACTTTTTATCTAGAGCGGTGACTCTCAGGGATATCCAAAGTGTGATCTTGGGTCGAGGATAGGTGTTTTTGTTAGAGTTGAAATTATTATCTGTTGTCTATAAATATAAACTTTTACTCATTTTAAATCGCATCATTGAATCCCAAGGGAAGGGAATGTATTGATAAAAGCTTGATGATGATGATGAGGATTATTATTATTATTATTATTATTATTGCTAACTTGAATATTTAGGATTTCATCTTTCTGTCCGTTCCTTTGCTACGTGGTAGTTGCCAAATGCGTTGATTAATTTTAACGAAATTTGCTAGGTACATTCTTTAAGCTTAGGACGAACAGTGAAAAGTGTTTTACGTTTAGTTACTCGTCTCAAATATATATATATATATATATATATATATATATATATATAATCTTGACAACTATTGCCAAACTGACGTCTTGAGCCAATTGAACCGCGGTTTTTATCTATGAATTTAATGTACTGTTGAGTATACTTAATTTCTTATCTAATTTTTTCACCAAGGAAAAATATCAATTTCAAAACCAAATAAAAATTATGGGAAATATCTCAACTTGAAATCCAAATAATATACATCTTAATATTGTAGTAACGATAATAACATGGAGGGAGTGAGGTCGAATGTTTATTGAACTACTAATATTGAAGTATTAAAACATTTGGTTTACAGCAGACCCAACATTAGTGACACGTTCAACCACCAAGCGCTGTAGTCGATACGTGAGTGTGTGAAGATAACTGTAATCTCTGTTATTGCTTTATTGGAATTCATTTTACATTGTTTCTGGTGTTAACGTCCTCGTGAGAAATTAAACTGAGATGTAAATGTTTGTATGTATTGCGTTAGCTTTATTAAAATATTTGGGAAATTTTCTGGAAGAAATTAAAGTAACATTTGTTGTGGTAAATCTTCTCTCGTTATCTGTCGTAGTAGGTATACCCTGATTATGATAAGTAGAACAGTCAGTATCTGTTTATTAGGTACTAAAGCTACTAGAATAATTTTTAATGGGTTCATACGTAAATTCATGTTATATGCATTTGTCACTTTTGCTAGACACAGTAGCCCCATGGCTTATTTGGTACTGACTGACAGCTCACAGTTGACAGTCAACATTTAGGTATATCCCTCAATTTTGACTGTCAGAAGTGACAGCTGCTAAACACATGTTTTTAAAGATCATATGGTTCAGTGTAGGGATACATAATTTGGTCTGGTAACTTTTCAAAGCCGTCAGCTGTCAGTCAGCACCAAAGAATCCATGGGGCTACTGTATACTATTTACTATAACGTGATAAGAAATAAGGAAAGGAGAATTGGTAAATATGTACCCGTATTTGCACGGAGGAAGAGGTGGAATCCATTTAAGGAAAAACGACCCTCACCATACCCGGTTAGGATTCGAACCCCCAACTCCCGTCACTGGCATACCAGTATTGATGAGCTTGACGTTCAGACCGCGTGCCCTCGTCTCGTTAGATAAAAAGTATAATAATAATAATTATTATTATTATTATTTAGCAACGCGTCTTACTACCCATCCGGCTTACATCTCCACGCTAAAGAGAAAAGGATTAGAAAGATACAGTGTGAAGGAAGTGTACCAATATTTAAGTGTAAGATAAGTTTAATATGACCCGCTTCAGTGGCCTCATGGTCTAAGGCGTCACTCTCGCATGGACTGGAGTACAGGTGAACTGGGGAGATCGGGGTTATAATCCCGGTCGGATGACTTGAGGGTGGGTTTTTCCTAAATGGTTGCCCAATTTCTCTTCACGCAAATGTGGATACACTTTCTCTAAATAACCTTCCTCATCCCTACACCATTATCGTAACTAGGGCATAAGCGTATAACCCGGATGGGTAGTAAGACGCGGTGATAAACAAACATGTTGACCGGAAAAATATGTTTGTAAACTTACTAAAAGACCCTTCCTAAGAAAATTAAACTGTTGTAGATGAGCCTGACATTTAGTCCGCGTGTCCACCAATGTTGGACTTTGATAACCCTTGTGTTAGAACGTGCAGATAAAAAAACACAAGAGGAGTGTCTCAGGACGCCATTTTGTACACCCACGACTGTCCAAACATGGCTTTTATACAGTACTTATTCTTTTTGAGTCAAGAGATAAGAGAGGGTGTAGGGGAGGGGGAACTCTCTGTCTCTCTCAATTTTGACAGAAACTTGCAAAGCTCTGAAGGTAGGAAGGGAGAAGGGATGTTTCCACGACACCCTCTTGGGAAATCTCGGCTGTTGTGTATGTATATATCCACTACACGCCAGCATGAACTTTTTTTGTTGTTGTTTTGTTTTTGTTTTTTGAAAAACTTACGAGGCTTACAAAGTTGGAGCGTTGGTGTCGGTAGTTTGCGTACTTGTTGGGCAGAAGAGGGGGGAAGGGGAAATAAGTACACCCCTAGTGAGCTAAGCCCGCCCTCTCTATGACCCGTGTCGTAGCTTTCTAGTTTTGATCTGGCGTGTTGGGGTAGGTCACATCTTTTATTTTCTATCTTTCTCTATTTGTTTTTTTTCCCACCCCAGTATTGGTAATAGCGCAAGAAATCAGTTTAATTTTGCGCCATGTCTTACTACACTTTTAGGATCATAAGCTTTTAATTACATTAGTGTGATAGGGCTGAAGAAGGTATAATTTAGTAGAAATGTACTCGCATTTGCACGAAGGGAGAATGGAGAACGATTAAGAAAAACAAACGCAAATACTCTAGGATGGGATTTGAACCTCGACCTCTCCGTCCGCGTGCTCACCAGCTCGTGTGGCTTGAACTATACTGGATTGTTGCCCGGTAGGGGTGGTCAAGGTTATATTCTCGGGAGAGGTGAACTCGGGCAGCCCTGGGCAAATTACGGGCCACATGGACCCACCACGTATTTTGATGCGGCCCGCAAGCTATAGCTATTTATCTAGGGGGGGAAACTAGTGCTAAAATAACGGAACTAAAAAATATATATTGGAAGAAGATACAATTTCTATAAAAAAAAAATGCCTATAAACATTTACCAACAGTTTTAACTATCTTAACAACAATGAAGAAGAGAAGTGCCCTTCAAGTGTAAGGAAGTGCTGTATAGGGTGTACGTTGTACCCTTTGTCACATATACAGAAGAAACATGGACATTGAATGTAAGAGAGACTAGGAAAGTGGAGACCATGGGAATAAAGTTTGTGAGGAGCATGTTAGCTGTCACGAGGAGGAACAAGATTAGGAATGAAGTTAGCCGGGGAATAGGGGGGTACAGGGAGTACATGAGATAGTAGAGGAAGCAAGACTGAGATGGTATGGTCATGTAATGAGGATGTTGGAGTACATGAGATAGTAGAGGAAGCAAGGGTGAGATGGTATGGGCATGTAATGAGGATGTTGGAGTACATGAGATAGTAGAGGAAGCAAGGGTGAGATGGTATGGGCATGTAATGAGGATGTTGGAGTACATGAGATAGTAGAGGAAGCAAGGGTGAGATGGTAAGGTACAGGGAGTACATGAGATAGTAGAGGAAGCAAGACTGAGATGGTATGGACATGTAATGAGGATGTTGGAGTACATGAGATAGTAGAGGAAGCAAGACTGAGATGGTATGGACATGTAATGAGGATGTTGGAGTACATGAGATAGTAGAGGAAGCAAGACTGAGATGGTATGGACATGTAATGAGGATGTTGGAGTACATGAGATAGTAGAGGAAGCAAGACTGAGATGGTATGGACATGTAATGAGGATGTTGGAGTACATGAGATAGTAGAGGAAGCAAGACTGAGATGGTATGGACATGTAATGAGGATGTTGGAGTACATGAGATAGTAGAGGAAGCAAGACTGAGATGGTATGGACATGTAATGAGGATGTTGGAGTACATGAGATAGTAGAGGAAGCAAGACTGAGATGGTATGGACATGTAATGAGGATGTTGGAGTACATGAGATAGTAGAGGAAGCAAGACTGAGATGGTATGGACATGTAATGAGGATGTTGGAGTACATGAGATAGTAGAGGAAGCAAGACTGAGATGGTATGGACATGTAATGAGGATGTTGGAGTACATGAGATAGTAGAGGAAGCAAGACTGAGATGGTATGGACATGTAATGAGGATGTTGGAGTACCTGAGATAGTAGAGGAAGCAAGACTGAGATGGTATGGTCATGTAATGAGGATGTTGGAGTACATGAGATAGTAGAGGAAGCAAGGCTGAGATGGTATAGACATGTAATGAGGATGTTAGAGTACATGAGATAGTGTAGGAAGGCTGTGATGGTATGGACGTGTGATGATGACGGAAAAAGAGAGAACGGAGAAGAAAATGTTGGAAATGAAGTATGTAGAAAAAATACCGCAAGGGAGGCTAATAAAGAGATGGGAGGAGCAGATAACAAAAAGTGTGCAAGTGAGAGGAGAAAAATAGAAGCAATAAAAGGAGCTAAGAGTGGTGGAAGGATAGAGGATGATGGAGGCATTTTACTGAACTGAAAACAGATGATGATGATGATGATGATGATGATGATATCGTGAATCACAAAATTTACATTAAAGAAATACTGAAAGATATAAAAAAAATGCATTCATCTAATTACGTTATGTTTTATTGGAGATTCACTTACTTATTTTTATATACTATCTTCCTTTTTTTTAAGTTGCATACGCAATTTTGTTTCATGATAAATTTCTTCCGCCGCAAAAAAAAAAAAATTGTATTTTACTTGGCAGCCCATGCTTATATCTTAATTTTAAATGCGGCCCTTCATGCCAAAAATTTGCACAGACCTACCAGAGAGGATGTTTTCCACTTAGTATTTATCATTGGGCGTTTCCCATCTTCTCTCCATGCCAATGCCAATTTACACAGGCACTGGTGAAAATATTTATTCTAATATTTATCGTAGGCAAGATTGAAGAACATTTGTTTTTAATTTTACGTCACATGCCGTGTTCATTAACGACGTGATACCAAGAGGTGGTGAGTAGGATGGTAGTTTAAGCTTTCAGAGGAAATGCACCCGCACTAACTTACATATTTGGTAGGAAAAACCTTAATGATAAATCGCACGCATGGGAGAAATCCTCCTGTGGGTCTGGTCGAGATTCGAACCTTCATCTCCCGTCATCGGTAATTCAATCTAATGCGACCCTGATGACGCCTTGTACTGCGTAACCATCGAAGTGTGTGTAAGCTAATGTAGTCAACGTCATAAATTACTAGGAAATTTAAATTTGAGTTCTATTTTTAACTATTAGAACCTGACTAAAAGTTTTCCATAGTTCAAAACATTTCGAGGCGGTAGGTAGGCATACTAGAAAATCTCGAGTTCATTAAAAAAAACTGTTTATTAAATTTAATTCAATTTTAAGATATTTTCTTACCTCCACGTGTTACTACTCTTTTGGTTTAAACGTACATGAATTAATTATTATAATGTGATTACCAAGGTTGAATTTAAAGAATATGAATCCGTATTTGGGTGGAAAACTATTTAGAAGAACCAGCCTCAGTACTCGCGACCGGGATCTAAACCACGGTCTCTCCTTCATCGGCGGTACAGTCTATTTCGAGAGTAGCGCGTTAGACCATGTCGACACCGAAACTTTAAAAAGATTAAAAAAAAAACTCTCCTCCAATATTTATTTTTGTCTGATTAAAAAAACACAAAAAAGTTATTCCGCAACATTTTATTTGGTTAAAATATATTATTATCACTTTTTATGTTGCTTTTGCTATGTGTGGATCTTTAAGGAAAATTTATTTTGAAATACTTGTAGTACAAATATATTAATTTTTACTCGACTAAAACCCGATATTTCGATCCAAATTTGATTCGGATACAACATGAAGTAGAAAATGCCTTCTCGCACTAAGATAAACCTATGTGTCTAAAGTTGAAAACGTTGCATTAACGTAAAAGCCCTTTTAATGGACTCTCTTTTATTTTTTTCAAGTGTAGATTTGTTTACGGATCATCTTGTTGTATATAATTGCTTTAAAGCCTTAAAACTTACCTGTCGCATATTAATATTTCCCTCCGTATTCGGGAGAATGTAAGCCGAGATTCTGCCAACTTTTGAAAAATAATAATAAACTGAAGCGTCTTCGCCGTATCTTAATTATGGTATGGGTTTGCTGTTTTGTTTAATCTTATCACTCCCGTCTTAAGCTGTCGTCCCTATTATCCACACAATAAGGAAGAAAAGAGGGGGGTGGTGGGATGGTAAAAAATAAAAATTAAGTTCTCAAAGGAAAATTGCGAATCTTTCCTCCTTGTTTTAATTTAAGAATCATAAAAGCTATTTCCTTGGGAAAAGACGGAAGATACCACCGGATTCATCACTGAACCGAAAAAGAACGGATTATGTCGCTTATAAGACTGGTTTTAAAAAGTATTATAAGAATCTAATAGACACCACGCACAGCACTAATTAAACTGGTTAAGGAGGCCATCTACCTTAGCACCGAGACGCGTATCAGATATCTAGAAATCCCACAGTAATAATAATGTGGGTTGTTATCTCAAAATATTATTAACGCCGATATTGGAATGAAAGGCATTAAGGGGGCAGCCTAGGCAGCTGATTTATTGCCAATCAGATGTTTCACTTAGATTAAAGATCGACATGATCTTTAATAGAAGTAGAGTTTGTTGTTTACTGGAATGAACACAAAACTATGTTCTATAACCCTATACATATATAGAGTTGTAAACATAGTTTAAGACATTTTCCACTCTGAAAATACAAAAATCTACATATTTGTTTTGATCATTAAAAGCTAAATGACCGTAACTGTTATAGGAGCGTAGAATAGATCATTGTGAATAGAATTATTTCATTTAATAGTCACAACACACTGTTATAGGAGCGTAGAATGGATCTTTGTGAATAGAATTATGTAATTTAATAGTCACAACACACTGTTATAGGAGCGTAGAATGGATCTTTGGGAATAGAATTATGTCATTTAATAGGAGGGTCACATATTTTCCTCCTCTCCTGTTTGTTCTCCTACTGTCGGACAGCTACACCCAGGAGCGTTATATATATATATATATATATATATATACATCCACTTGGTTTTTGACGTTTATTAATTCATGCTCAACGCTTTAACATGTCACTTTAAAATAAAATAAAACCATACATTTGAAGTATTATGATTTAAAATAAATCATGAAAAGGGATAATCAATTTCAACGTCGCTTCCCACGGACTGTCGAGATTTTGATATCAAAGTTAATAGTTTACCTTAATCGGTAAATATATCAATGCTATCATGACATAGTTCTCAAAGTGATTAAGGTTTCTAAAAATAGATTCTTAGCTGTAGATTTAAACGACGATTTTTTTTATTCACTACCATGGTCTTGTTTAAAGCTATTGACGCCCCAGGGCTGTAAAAAATTAGGAGACATCAACAATAAACAATTATCCTGCTTCATTGTCTGCATGGTCTAAGGCATTATTCTCGCAATAAACTGAACTGCCGATGATAGGTAGATCGGGATTTGAATCTCAGTTGGGTGTAGTGAAGGTGGTTTTTCATAAATGGGTTTTTACGCTCTCTCCACTCAAAATCGGGTACACTTTCTCTAAATTTAACTGCCCTGATTCCTAACTCACTAACGTAATTAGTACATACGCGTTATAACCTGAACACGGCCTGAAAGTAGCACAAACATAATTTTTTTTCGACCTTTCGACATTAACAGTTAATTTTATATTTATAAGAAAAAAATTATAAAGCATAATGACAAACATATTATTTAAATAAGGAAATATTCTAATCAAAATAAATTAGACTCGTTTGGAACAAAAACTAACCTTTATTAAATAATATTTTGTCAGAAATAAATACAAATTTATGTATTAAGTTACTGCATAATATCGATAGTTTCCTAAGATTATACCGTGACTGCAATCTATAGAACTAAAAGAAAAATAGGCCTATTATTTTTATTGCAACAGTTTGTGTCGCCTTCCCTTGAATCCGGGCTTGTTCACTACCAAACCAAAACAAAATACGACTTACATGGTTTTTCCCCAAGGTACGATGGTTATCAAATAAAGTAAAATTTTAACGGGTTCACAATGGAACATTCTAAGATAATCGAGAATTTCTTTTTTTGTGACTTTGAAACTTCAGAACTGACATTCTCATTAAATAAATAATGTCGAGAATATTTACTTTCCAGTAGGCTGGGTCATTATTTATTATAAATTACTTAAAATTTCAATTAGTAGGCTATGTACACGCTGTTACAAATTAATATAGAACATTTTGTAATTAGATAACGGTAACGTTATGGATCAGAATATTCTACTTTTAATGTTCACACTTTCGCTGAACAAAAACGTGGTCACGTGACGAGCTCTAAGCCAATCACAAAATTTCCGCCTCATCGGCGTGAGCTGTTCTGCTAAAATTCAAGTCATCTCTACTTCACTCTGCCTAAGATGTTTGGCACAGGAGAACAAATCAAATCTCAGAACCAACCATCTCAAATCAGTGCGCATGCGCTGTAGAGCTAACAGCAATCAGACAGCTTCGTTCGTCGTTGTGAGAAGATTTGAAACAACCAGTTAAAGAGTGTGTATCGATGTATTGGATTGAGCCACGACACAGCGTTATGATTTGAAAACATCCATTGGGAGAATGATCTAGAACATATGTATATCTACTAGAAAATTAAATATGTTGATAGTCAGCTGTTTTAAGTTAGTGTTGCATATTGCAATGCATCATGGGTCAACATAAAGCGTGTGAATTGATGCGCTGCTCAGGCATATTCTGCTTTTTATTTTCTGCGAAGGTGTTTATCAAACTTTACGCCTACTAGCAATGCGTTGATTAGATCTCCCCATTCTTTTTGTTTCTTGGGCAGCCTCTCAAACACTTATAAACACTGAGCGTTTTTTTTTTTTTTTTACCCGCCTCGGTGGCGTAGTTGGCTAACGCGCTAGCCATGTTGAGCTCGACTGCTGAGGACGGGGAGATCGAGGTTCGAATCTCGGTCGGGTGAACTGGGGGTAGGGGGGTTCCTAAATGGTTTTCCACTCTACCTCCACGCAAATGTGGGTTCACTTCCTCTAATTAAACCTTCCCAATTCCTAATCCATTAGCGTAATTAGTACTTAAAGCGTATAAACCGAACGGGTAGTAAGACGTGGTGCTAAATATTAAATTAATTTATTTTTTGATAAAATGTACCAGTTTTTTTCACTATATTTTTTTTTTAGCAATACGTGTGTCTACCATCACCAATTACGATACCGTATTAGGAATGAGACAAGTTTAATTTATAGGAGTTGTACCCGCATTTGCCTGGAAGAATTGTAGACACCTAATCAGGGAAAGCCACCCTCATTACGCCCGATTGGGTTTTGAGCCTCGATCTTACCGTAATCAGCTCTATAGTTATTATTATTATTATTATTATTATTATTATTATTATTATTAGCACCGCGTCTTACTACCCGTTCGGGTTATACGCACTTACGCTAATGTGCAATGGTAGGGTGATTGTGAGATGAAATGAAGGACCTACAGTTTAACGTGGAATCCGAACCACGGTGGAGGCCTGGCATTCCACACATTCACAAGATGTCCTGTCAGAGGTGAAGGAAGGGTTTGGAAATCAGATAAATCTGTGCCGGGACCGAGGATTGAACCCCGGACCCCCAGCACAGAAGCCTGACACCTTACCCCAAGACCACACGGTCACCAGCTCTATAGTTTATTGCGAGAGTAATTCCTCATACCAGGGATCTCAAACATACGGCCCGCGGGCCACATCCGACTCGCGAGACATATCTGGCCAGCTTTCAGTCATTTACGCACACAAAACATGATAGTTTAATTTTAGGGTGTCTACCATTTTTTATAATAACAAACACTTTTAACATTCTAATACACACATTGTAATTTTACATATATTAATAATTTTAAATACTTATTATTATCAAATAGCTATTATATACCAGCTTCGGTGGCCGCGTGGTCTAACGCGCTATCTTGTGTTGGACTAGACTATCGAATACGAGAAAATTGGTGTTCGATCCCGGTTGGCTGCACCGTGTTTTTTCCTTAAATAGGTTTCACTGTCCCACGCAAATGCGGGTGCACTATCTCTAAATTAAAACCTTCCTAATCCCTAACACATTAGAGTAATTAGTACACAGGTCTATAACCCGAACGGGTGGTAAGACACGGTGCTAAAAAAATAGACATATTGAGAAAGTAGCGCCTTAGACAATGCGGCCACTGAAATGGGCTATATATATATATATATATATATATATATTTTTTTTTTCCCCCTACAGTCAAGAAATACGTATGTAGAAACAGGAAACTAACAAAAGTATATTCCTCCCTTTCAAACCTTCCCTCACCCCCTTGTGAAGAAATGCGTCAGCTCCAGACATGGTAGCGTGCTCCAAGTAAGAGTGGTCTATGTGTCAGAGCCCTCTAGAGTCCCAAGATAACTCCAGTCGCATCTCTTCATAAATCCTTAGCTTAGGAGAAACGTTGGTCCGGTACAGCTCTCTGCAAGTCATCATCGGGTTTGTGTTATCTTTTTTTTACCTTAACACCTTCTTCTTCTTCTTCTTCTTCTCCTCTCACTCCTTCTCTGTGTGCTTAATATTTATATCTGGCATCCCCGTCGACTGCTGACGTGTGGGATGACGTAGGAAAAGGTTTGAAACTGGATAAAGAACTTGGACAGAAACATGGACGTGTGTAAAGAATATATATTCTGTGCGAGTCCTTTAAACATGAGGTATATCTTGGGTTTATTTAAATAACGTGTAACAAAACACGATTAGCAATATTCACGAATTTTTACCTACGCCTTTTTTATTTTTACTGTACATCTCATCCTAGTTGGAGATAATATATTTTTCCGGTAGATTAAAAAAATGTTCTGGTGAAAAGTATATCATAGAATCTCAGAGGAAGGAGATATATTCGTAAAAGTTTTGATTATAATATTGAAGTACTGTATTAACATATCTGGTTTACGGCAGACACTATGTTAGTTACACATTCAACCACCAAGCGCTGTAATCTATACGTGAGTGTGAGAAGAGAACTGTAATCTCTGTTATTACTTTTTGTTTTAACTCGTGTGATGATGTTTCGGTCGTTAATGTCATCAGGAGAAATTAAACTGAGGTGGGAACCCTAAAACTTAGAGATTCCATTTATTACATAAATATAAATTGCAAATTAAAAAAACTGTGAACATATTCCCGTGTACATTTCTTTCACCTAACATATCTAGTGCTACTGCCCTTATTGCCTACGCTCGAGGAAAAAAGGATTCTAGGTTTATCCTTCCACTAACACATACTGTAATTTTTTGAAACGCTCATAAGAGAAAATTTTAAAATATTTGAGAACTTAAATAAGTGATCTCTCCCTCTTTATCTTGAAATAAGTTTCGTACCTATCTTCCCCCCCCCCTCTCTCTCTTATTGAAATAGCAAAGTGTGGTTGTAGGCGAAAGGGAGTATAAGTTGAGACAGAATAGAGAAGTAGTTCCAGAAAACGACACATTCCTGAATACGGAAAACTCCATAGTTTTAAGTAATTTCTGTAATGCAATGCGCTCTTGTAGTTAAGTCTCGGTACTAAACTACGTCAGTACGCACGGAGGTTCATATTGCACATTGGCATGACAGATAGCTCAGTCTATAGAGAGGTCAGCACGTAAAACTTGACACAGAATTCAAATCCCTGTCAAGATATCGTTTTTAAATGTATTTACACTCATTCTCCTTCAGAATGTTATCTGAAAAGTCGTGTTTTTTATTGTTTTGTTTTTTAATTTAGCCCCGCATCTTACTACCTGTTAAGATTATGCACATATGTACTATAATTACGCTAATGTTCTAGGTATTAGTAAGGTTAGATTTAGAGGAAATATAGCCACAATTACTTGGAAGTAGAGTGGAAAACAATTTGGGGGAAAAAACTACCCTCATTAGCCCCGACGAGGATTCGAGCTCTTATCTCCCTGTCATGGGTATTGTCGTCTTTTACAAGAGTTGTATCTTACGAGTAATAGACCATATGGTAACAGAAACGGGTGTATTTAATTAAAGCCTGCTTCACATTATTCTTTATTATCTCATTTAATTACTGTTGAAAATAGCAGCCAAGCCTAAACTAAAAGCCCACAGACTCCCACGAGTATAAAGTATCGTTTTACTTGATGTCACTTTTTGACATTAGGCTTAACTAGAAACCATTGACAGCGTTATTCTCCCACCCCTTTTTCAAGCCAGAATTTGTAACAGTCGATAAAGTTAATTAACCTTTCTATTTTTGTCATTTCATAGTGCGGTAGCTTGTATTATTTCACCCTCCACCCCCAACCCCCACCCTCACACGCCCTGTTTCGAATAGCCACCGGCCTTTAAAAGTGACGGAGATTTTAAACGTTTATTAATTTAATTTGATTGGTAATGTTTGGCTTTTAAGCGAATATGTGGTGTTCGTGTTTGAATCCCGTTTGGTAATATGAGGTTTAATATATTGGGACCTGGCTGGATTGATATTTACTACGTCACGGAAGAAGGGGTGATGTCACTATGGAGGAGGGTACGTATTGGATCATGAATGGGTTGGAATATATTCGGTCGTTGGTCCTGATAAAAGGGGGCCGTTGACCTCGGTAAAAGCGATTCGTTGGCTTGGAGAGAGAGGCGTTGACTTCAGTAAAAGCGATTCGTTGGCTTGGAGGGAGAGGCGTTGGCCTTGGTAAAAGTGAGATATTGGCTAGGCAGTAGAGTCGTTGTCCTTGGTAAAAGCGAGATATTGGCTAGGCGGTAGAGTCGTTGTCCTTGGTAAAAGCGAGATATTGGCTAGGCGGTAGAGTCGTTGGCCTTGGCAAAAGTGAGATATTGGCTTGGCGGTAGAGTCGCTGTCCTTGGTAAAAGAGAGATATTGGCTAGGCGGTAGAGTCGTTGTCCTTGGTAAAAGTGAGATATTGGCTAGGCAGTAGAGTCGTTGGCCTTGGTAAAAGCGAGCCGTTGGCCTTGGCTTGGGGAGAAGGAACTGTTGGCTTTGGGAATGTAAGCGTTGACCTTGGTAATATGGGTCCGTTGGTTGACTGGAGGACTAGGGGGGAGACGTTTTTCTTGGGGTTGAGGCCGGTTTCCATAGGGGAAAGACCTGTAGGCCTATCTTATTTGGGGAGTGGAGCCCCATGTCCCACTGTCCTCCTGGGAGAACGAGGTGAGTAGGCTGTGACTTGAGTCGTTGAAACCTCATGAACTTCATACAATGAACAAATTATGTCAAACTTTCTATAAACAGGGGAATATCCATAAAAATGTGTTTTGTCATAGAGATGTCCAAATTCCACGTGAAACAAGTCTCAGTAACGCTGTATACAGTTCGAATGAACCTTCTCCAAACGTCGACGGACGTTACGGGCGAGTATTCAGACTACTAAAAGCTACTCTCTTACTAAACGGGCACTTGCCGATATTTTCGAAGGTTTCCTCATTACACCCCGTGCTTCCCCCTCCTACCACTACTCTTTTCCGTAATTTAATTAGTGAGTAAGTAGACGGGGTAGAGTTATAATTACTTACCAAGCGAAATTGTTTTCGTTAGAGACAGGTAGACAGACAGACAGACAGACCCTGTGATGCGTCATTAATTTTAGGCCCTAAGAGTTTCGTCGTAGCTTAGATTTCTTTACCCGCCTTTAGAACGCAACTCTCAAGGTGGGAATTTAGAGAACGGTAGAAAGGATCAGTGTTTTCGCAGTTCTTATATCAAAACATTTTTATGACTAAAATAAATAAAATATCTCTCCAATAGAAACAAAGAGTTTAATTTTCTTTCCATGGTGATATCAACAGTTGTTATTATTATTATTATTATTATTATTATTATTATTATTATTATTATTATTATTAGCACCGCGTCTTACTACCCGTTCGGATTATACGCTCTTACGCTAATGTGTAATGGTAGGGTGATTGTGAGATAAAATGGAGGACCTACAGTTTAACGTGGGATCCGAACCATGGTGGAGGCCTGGCATTCCACACATTCACAAGTTGTGATTAATACACGTCTTTTCAGACGTTAAGGAAGGGTTTTGCAATAAGATAAATCTGTGCTGGGACCGAAGATTGAACCCCGGACCTCCAACACAGAAGTCTGACACCTTACCCCTAGACCACCAGGTCACCCATAGTTTAAAGGTCGAACGTAAAACTATAGGTGAATGATATAGGAACATAGAATATATATTTGTAAATCTATTGATGTAATTAGTAGGGGGTGACCTGGCGGTCTAGGGGTAAGGTGTCAGACTTCTGAGCTGGCGGCCGGGGTTCAATCCTCGGTCCCGGCACAGATTTATCTGATTACCAAACCCTTCCTTCACCTCTGACAAGACATCTTGTGAATGTGGGGAATGCCAGGCCTCCACCGTGGTTCGGATTCCACGTTAAACTGCAGGTCCTTCATTTCATCTCACAATCACCCTACCATTACACATTAGCGTAAGTGCGTATAACCCGAACGGGTAGTAAGACGCGGTGCTAATAATAATAATAATAATAATTAGTAGGGGTCACAACACAAATTGTATTGTCATTTGTATTTTCCTCCTTCTCTGTTTGTTCTCCTATTCCCGGCCAGCTCCACCCAGGAACATTATAAGTCCACTTGTATACTGGCGTTTTTTATGAATTACTTATATACTATTCTAGAGCCTTAAGGGCGCCGTCAACTTGAAGGGCAATATAGGCCTATTCGTAATAAGGTATTTCTATGGGAATACCATAACCACTAAAATAATCCTCACTTATCTCAGAATGTTATGATGTGACCCTATTTGAAAAAAAATATTACTTTATTTGTTCAAGGAAGGCCAAATCTATGTTTCTAACCATATACTTTGATATAAAAAGTTAAACACCTCGCGTGAAAAGTCTTTGAATATAAACTAATTTTTCACATTTTAGTGTTTTTTTTAATAATTATTAAACTTAAAATTTAAGGTTCTCAATGCTATAAGGACATGTACCTTTCACTTATGCGTACATTTTAGTGGAAGTCATATGTTATAATAATATTTAGCACCGCGTCTTACTACCCGTTCGGGTTATACGCTTTTTTAAGTACTAATTACGTTAATGGATTTAGGAATTGAGAAGATAGAATTAAAGGAAGTGAACCCGCATTTGCGTGGAGGGAGAGTGGAAAACCATTTAGGAACCCCCCCCCC
>CABFVZ010000161.1:285110-295207 GCA_902151445.1 Timema monikensis | reverse complement strand
GGGGGGGGGGGGGGGATGAAGTGTGTTAAAGATCGCGCACAACGCATTGTATCCCCTAATCTTCCCCCACCTTCCCTCTTCCTTAGCTGTTATTTATTACCGAGCTGAGCGCCACCCTTGTAAGTCTTCGTCCTCCTTTCTTACATTCTCCCTTCCTCTTCAACCCACCTGATCCTTTAACCAAGCCACCCAATTCCTCCCGCTCCCCTTACAAGGGTTTTGGTACATCAGACGCAGGGAACGTGGGAACTACGCCCTCAAGGCAACCTTTTGTTTTTTAAGTACCTCATTTTAAAAGCTCATGTGTTTCCTTTTATTCTACATTTAAATCCATTTTCCAACGCAGACACCTGAGACCGTATTCAAGAAAGAGAATGAGTAAAATTGAAGAGTGAGTGAAAAGTGAGTAGCGTTGATTTGCTTGCTTTTGGGCACAAACGTACCCCATTAGATGCAAATCAGTGCCACTCACTTCTCATTCCTCCTATACGCTATAAGTAGGTCAAATATACAAATTTCAAGGTTCCTACATGTTACTATGCCTCAGTCATATAATTTTTTTAAATTATTATTTGAGGTACTTAAAGCTCTTGGGCTCTGTCGAGTGCAAGTCTAAAACCTATTTTGTGGGATGGTGGGCGGGAGGGTGAAAGAAGTGTTGTGGCTTCACAACCAACCAAAGTATCCTTCCGCGCCAACAAGAACAGATGGATCACGGAAAAGCGTAGATGGCGCTAGCTACCGAACAGGTCTTGTGGAAAAATCATACATTTGGAAATATCAGTTTTCTCGAGAACAAGTGAAATTTTTATGTTGTTAATTTCAACACCCCTTCTAAGATAATGTATCGATGTTTATTAATTGTTACATTTTCTTATTTTGTTTTATGAAGCCGGCAGTTTTCTATTGAAAATTGTCAATTTTAAAGATATTTGATCACTGTTAAAATTATAGAGGAGGTGTGTAAATAAAAAGTGTAACTTAATTAACATGCTTCTATTCTTGAACAAACTGTTTCCGAAAATAAAATTGCAAAACAATAAAAATTCTTGATGATAGTCGTTTGTTCCCATGGCTCTGCATTTCCACGACAAATGAAAAGGGCCAATCGTCTTAACGTACACTTTCTGAACTGGTTGATTATATCAGCACATGACTTATAACTGACTTAAATATAGAACAAACACAACACCCAGCCCCCGCCCGTTAATTCATCACTGCGAATGGGTAAACCCACATTTCATTAACGATAAATTTTTTGGCCATGCCAGAAATCGAATCAAGTACCTTTATCTCAGTAGACAGACACGTTACCAACTGAATGCATAACATTTAATAAATTATAATTATATCAACTGTATTTATTGTACATTATTTATAATGTATCGGTTATAAATGCTATTATTATTATTATTATTATTATTATTAGCACCGCGTCTTACTACCCGTTCGGGTTATACGCACTTACGCTAATGTGTAATGGTAGGGTGATTGTGAGATGAAATGAAGGACCTACAGTTTAACGTGGAATCCGAACCACGGTGGAGGCCTGGCATTCCACACATTCACAAGATGTCTTGTCAGAGGTGAAGGAAGGGTTTGGTAAGCAGATAAATCTGTGCCAGTACCGAGGATTGAACCCCGGACACCAGCACATAAGTCCAACACCTTACCCCTAGACCGCCAGGTCACCAAATGCTATAATTGACAATAGTGTATTTCATTTCCTTGCGCACTATGTGTTATACACTATTCGCTATTAATTATGCGCCATGTATGACTATAAACCCAGTCTTATAGCCGGACTTGACTCCTGGATAAATGTTTATCGGGCTGATAAGTTAAAACTGCATCTTATGACTGCCATATAGAGTTTATCGGCTAGATAAAATATATTTATCCCATTTTTATTGGGAGATTTAAACAGGCCCATNGGGGGGGGGGGGGGGGGGGGGGGGGGGGGGGGGCAAAATCCCCGAACATCAGGGAGCCCCGGCTCGGCTTCGAGACTTTTTATTCTCATTTTGGACAAAAATTTAAATATTTTAGCGAAACGGAAGAAAAGTGCAATATAATACGAAATTTAAATTAAGTTCACTAACTATATCACTATTTAAACTTGAGTGGCCAGACCATAAACATGATTAAAGGTTACGCTGTAAAGGCTATTGGAATGTTGGTGACCTAACGTAAGAAGTCAAGTATCTTAAAGTGATACACAAGACAAACATTTCTAAAATTGCTCAACAAAATAACAGAATCCAATATTGCACATTTATTTTCTAATGTATGCGTTGCTTTTCGCACTTCCGGTTCCTGTTTCTCAAGCAGAACTATCTTCTAGTGTGTTTATCAGAATAAAGAACTGTTTGAGACAACAATGGTTCAACAAAGAATAACTGATATGGGAACAATATCCAATGAACCTAGACTTGCACGAACCTTGAATTTTGACTCCCATTATTCAAATGTTCGCCGATAGAAAAACTCAAAAGGCGAATTTTAAATTACTCATTTATATTCCAAGTTGTTAAATCTTAACTAAATTGTTACATTTAAAAAAGAGAGAGCTTAAGAAATAAAACATATATACAAAGGAATCAAAAGGTAAGCCTTTTATTTAAAGTTCTTTCACACCACTTTTTAATTTTAAAAAATGTTGCAAATGTGTGTATGTTGGTTGTATTTCTGAAAAATTACAGTGCATAATTGGATGATAACTAAGTTGTCTTAGGAGAAACTTCTGGAATAATTTTCTTAAAATTGTTAATAAGAAACTATGCATACATCTAAATAATTAACTCCGTACTTAATCCATCCTCATTAACTTTTTCCACACTTCCCTATCCTTACATACTCCTTTCGCTTCAACAACATCCTTACACCGAATCATACATGCTCTTTTATTCTCAAAACTCTTAATGTTTCTCTTTTTCACACATTCGTCTACAAAATTTAGACAGGTCTTGTATGGCCTACCCCTTCCTTTTGATCCACACACTCTACCTTCATATATTTGCTTTGTCACTCGATCCACACTCTTCCTCTCAACATGCCCAAACTAACGTAACACGCTTATCTCACATTGATCTTTTGGATTCCATTTCAAACTTCACTCCTTAAGCTCCCATTCATCACTGACTTCTGTCCATACGAGTTTTTCCACATACATTTATTAGATATATAATTCCAATCGCATTCAACTTGCTCTTGTGTTTCTCCTGACAAAACCCACGCTTTACCTACATAAATCAATAATAACGTCAAAACTAAATAAAAAATCTAGTTGTATTTAAGAAGTACAGACTAAACTTAAATTTAGTTTGTTTCAAAAGATACAATTTGACTCACGTGTTGTTTTTTAACCCTATTTTTAGAGACATTATTTAGTAGAGAAAAGAGTGTAGGTCTATGAATAAAAGACAATCGCTCTAAGAAAAACGTAATACACTATGTTAAATTATAAATCGATGTATTTTTTTTCTTACGGATTGTGCACTGAACGCTATGAGTTATGCGTCATGCATGAATATAAACCCAACCTAACAGTGATAGAAGTGACTCACTGCAGGCGCTACGGCGTCGAATCCCTCCTCTACCTCACGAGACAGACATCCTCATTAATTAGTTGGTTGTCCGTGTGTGGTACACTCACCTCTAAATAGTAGTCAACTGTCTGCTACCCTGACTCACTTTGTTATGAACCAAGGTCAGGGATGACCAAACGGAATTATTTAACGATAGGGATGTTATATCGGATTTAACACTAAACGCAACACTCGAATCACAGACGAAATTTACCCAACTCGCATCTGTGGGTATTTGGGCAAAGTCTTTAATCTAATCTTGTTTGGTTTTACAATGACCGTGGAGGTTGTGGTTTGAATCCAGGCTAGGTGTGTTGAGGTTTTTTTTAAACTTAAATGTGTTTATCTACCTTTTTGAAACAAGTTTGAGATATTCCCTCTAAATTCTGCCTTCCTTTCTTACATTATTAATGTAATCATGTAGGTCGTCTTTACTTAGGACAACATCGCCTGGATCCGTTTCGGTGGTAGAATATTTTAAGCTTTAAAGGTATAGCTCTTAAAATAGAATAGTGAAGTGATCTGGGTTCAAATCACAGTTGGGTGTACTGAGGTGTTTTTTCTTGAACGGTTCTCCAATCCGCCTCCACGCAAATTCGTCTACATTTGATTTAAATTCTACCTTTCTAGCCCTTACCTATTTTTTAAAAAAAATATACGAATAGCCTGTACGGGTAATAAGACGCGGTGCTTGTTTGAAAAAAAAACTATTTTCACTGCCTCATTTCTCGGCACAACCATTCTCAATGTCTCGAAGTGGGTTCCAGGTTTTATCACGACAGACTGTACGTATCCCCTTTTAATTCCATTCATTCTTACACGGACACGCGCAGGAAAGTAATTAAAACACGTTACAAAAAGCTTGTATTAAATCTTGTATGCAGCACGATATGACCCTAGGTTCCTTCTTCGTTTACGATCCATTTGGCCTTGACCCTGAGGTCAGGGGGAAGGGGGTGGGTAGGGTTACCCTCAAAACTTGAAACAATGCGACCTAGTCATAAACTCGCCAGTTTTATGACTTAACAAAGTAGCTTCTAGGAAATGTCAAGCAGATATTAGGCCTATGTGACACATTAACCTTTTGGGGTGAGGGGGTTGGTGAGCACAAAGAGGAATAAGCCACAGACCCAGTGAAAACTACTAGGACCGGTGTGTTTTTAGGGTCCCCGCCAAGAACTAATTACCTTTGATATGGAGAGGGGGACCTATCCTCAGGTTAACGCGACTTTGAGTTATTATCATCTACGTTTGATTAATAATGACGTATCTACACAGGACATCTCGATTATGGGAGAGTTGTTAAAAAAAAGTGAGGTCGTAAATAATTGTAGTTGAGTTCTAATTTATACATGCGACTGCTGTTCTTGTTTACCTGGAAAATATCACAGCTTGTATAATAATTAGGGGTAATTCATAAACCAGGTAATGCTTTTGGGAGGGGGGAGCTCTAATGTCTACATGGTGTTACATGAGGATAGGGTGGATACATTACAGTGTTATGTAACACAGATATTACACTTAAATACACTAATGTTTGAAAAATAATATAATTGCTCATCTTTTCACCGCTAATAAAGTTACTTGCAGTTTAACTTATGAATAAGGTGACATGGTGGTCTGGGGGTAAGGTGTTAGACTTCTGTGCTGGGGTTCCGGGGTTCAATCCTCGGTCCCGGCACAGATTTATCTGATTGCCAAACCCTTGGAATGCCAGGCCTCCACCGTAGTTCGGATTCCACGTTTAAACTGTAGGTCCTCCATTTCATCTCACAATCACCCTACCATTACACATTAGCGTAAGTGCGTATAAACCGAAAGGGTAGTAAGACGTGGGGCTAAACTCTGTTTACCCTAGAAGGTGGCGGTGAAAACTTGACGTATTACACTATGATCCTTTCTTATAAGTCACACCATCGTAATAATAATAATCCAAGGTAAGCTTGTTACCTTAAACGGTAGACTATGGTTACATTTTCATATAAAAATATTTGAGTTTTTTTATATAACATTACTGACCATTACCGATCAAGGTAAGTTTAATCACGCTTAAATAATATTTGAAAATACCCACCTCGTTGGCGTAGTTAACTAACGCATTAGTTTCGTGTTGAGCTAGACCACCGAGGACGGGGAGATCGAGGTTCGAATCTTGGTCGGGTGAACTGGAGGGTGGGGGGTTCCCTAAATAGTTTTCCACTCTCCCTCCACGCAAATGTGGGTTCACTTCCTCTAAGTTCAAACTTCCCAATTCCTAATCCATTAGTGTAATTAGTACTCAAGCGTAACCCGAATGGTTTAAAATATTAAATATTATTATTTAAATAACATATAACGCAAATAAAATCAATTTCTGGTTTTCAATACAAATTATATACACATCATTTATCCCCAGACGATGAATTTTGTAACTATCCGTATTACAGAGAAATTACAACAATGGATAACAAATGGATTTAGATTAGTTTGGATGTTTAAGAGCCCTCCTAAACCCACGGATAACATCTAGCTTAGGTAGAATCAGACGTAAAATAAATAAATTAAAAATAATTCTTCGACTTTTCAGGATTTATTTTATTTAGAATTTTTTTTGTTGCACCATATCTTACTATACATTCAGGTTATACGCTTGTATACCAATTACTCTAATAGTTTATAAATTAGGAAGGTTGAATTTAAACTAAGTGTAACCGCATTTGCGTGGAGATAGAGTACCCTTACCTCAGTACACCCGACTGGGATTGAGATACACTATCCCCGTCATCGGCAGTCTAAGTCTATTGCGAGAATAGCGCTTTAAATCACGTGATTACCGAGACGAGTAAAAAAAAAATTGAATCCTTATTGTTTTGATAGAATATTCATATTATGTCTCCACAATTTGTTCAGGGCTATGGTACATGAAACCTTAGACGAGTAAAGGTCTATTAATGGGGCTGACTACGGACCCTAGCTACTATTGTATTTGATTGAAATGTTGTCGTTGTAACTATCAGAAAAGACCCAAGATACCGTGTACTGACTATAGCTATGATTGCTGTTGATGGAACTGTGTGTATTATAACTGTCAGGACTCAAGTTACTGTGCACTGACTATAGCTGTGACTGCAGTTGATTGAACTGTGTGTATTGTATCAGTCAGGACTCAAGTTACCGTGCACTGACTATAGCTATAATTGCAGTTGATGGAACTATGTGTATTGTATCAGTCAGGACTCAAGTTACCGTGCACTGACTATAGCTATAATTGCAGTTGATGGAACTGTGTGTGTTTTTGTTGCAGGCGGGCGGTCAGCCAGCAGAGCACCAGTCAGGGGTCAACCGGGGGCGGGCCCCCACAGTCCCTGGCGCCCACCACCCCCTCCCCTGTCGAGACGCCGCCTCCACAACCCGCCACCCCCACCACCGTGACGCTACCCGCACCTCCCGTCCCCGTGACGCAGCCGGGGCCTTCTTCCACCTCGCACCAAGGTGAGAGCACTTTCCAGCTTTTATAAACACTTAACAATTGAGGGGAAAACACAAAATATGAGTGAATAATGACTCTGAGCATGGGACGAACCCCGGACACATTATTGTTAGAACATTGGTGGGCTATTCAAGGGTCCCGGGCTCGATTCCCGTGTACGGCTAAATCCCTAACCTTAAGATCATTTATAATTCGCGAGCTTCGTTATCAATCTAAAATACAATTATTATAAGGCGTTATTTTTATTCGTTAAAATATTTAATATTTCAATTTCCAAAAACTGCATTATTTTACTTTGTAATTCAAAACGTAAATCTATTTAAGAACCTCATTTTAAATATATTGAACGTTTCTTCAATTAAGGTATAGAAAAATGACACAAAAATATATCGAGAAAGATATAAATTAATAGTCAATAATATTGACCATATTATGGTTTTTTAAATAACCTGTGAACAAAAAAAAATGTACCCGCCTCGGTGGCGTAGTTGGCTAACGCGTTTGTCGTGTTGAGCTCGACTGCTGAGGATGGGGAGATCGAGGTTCGAATCTCGGTCGGGTGAACTGGGGGTGGTTTTTCCTAAATGGTTTTCCACTCTCGCTCCACGCAAATGCGGGTTCACTTCCTCTAATTCAACCTTACCAATTCCTAATCCATTAGCGTAATTAGTACTTAAAGCGTATAACCCGAACGGGTAGTAAGACGCGGTGCTAAATATTATTATTAACAAAAAATTGCATATAACAGGGGAGGAAATGGTTTTAAACCTACCCCTTACTCTGAACACAAGTGACGTGCAGCAGTAGAGGAAATGGCTTTATTGTTATCGGTGGCTCAATCAAATCCAGAATCTGTACAATGAAGCCAAACAACAGATTGGTGTCATCTGTTCCAGGCGTTAGACTCGCGCTACATTTGGTTGCCATAGATTGGTAGTTGGAGGGGGAGGATCGAATCCCATCAGGTTCAATGTGGGTCGTTCATCACCATGGTTATACTCATATAATCCTCACACTAATGCGGGTGCATTCATCTAATTTTACGTTCCTCATTCTTACTCCTTGAATCAATAAGTCGACAGTAAGCCTGATGTTTAACATATTGATTTATTTAACTATTTTAATTTAAATAAAATTTAAGTGTTTAAATATTTATACACCGGTGGACATGGGGTCTAAATGTCAAGCTCATTTAATATATTTTGGTGGTGATTTAGAGATAGAGGTTTGAATCCCGCTCGGATGTACTAAGGTTGGTTTTTTATAAATGGGTTACTATTCTCTTTCAACACAAATGTGGGTACACATCCTCTAACTCAACCTTCATCATCCATAGCACATTAGCGTATTTAGGGACAGATGTGTAAAACCCGGATGGGTGGTGAGACGCGGTGAAAGTAATAATAGTAATAATAATAATAATAATATTTTGTGTTCCAGTGGCTCAGACCGGGGGCGGCGTCACTTCAGACCATCTGGTGCAGAGATCCATGTCAGTCCCCGCCCCCTCGCACCATCCCGCCCCCAGGCTCCACCTGTCCAGTCTGGGGCAGGGCGACCACCCCCAGCAGCAGCCCCGGACCCCCGCCCCCACGACCAACCGCCCCACCCTCGGCCGCTCTGTTTCCAGGAGCGAGGTCGTCAAACAGTGAGTACACATCTGGAGACGACTTACAGACAGGCTTAACATAAACACCCGACATCGGTGTTCACGGTAAGGCCGGGGTTTGAATCCCGGCCATTTTCCATGAGAGGAGGCTTTTATACCTTATCACGGTATAAAGCGCCAGTCCTACCTATACTCCATTCACGGTAGGAATTACTCTCTGAAAGATCTTTTTTCCTACCAATATCCTACTATATAATAGATTTATGGTAGGGAAAAAGGCCTTTAAGAAGTCAATTCCTACCGTGAACAGACATTACTGGCTTGCAGGTGACAAAGGGCTTGGTATTCGAATCTCAGTCAGGTGTATTGAGGTAGGTTTTTTTTCTAAATGCTTTCTCACTCTACCTTCACGCAAATGCGGGTACACACCCATTGAATTCTACCTTGCTTGTCTATATCTCATACATTTAAATTATAAGGAGAGTTAGGATGGTTAGAAAGACGCTCTACAAACAAAATATTAGTTAAATAATATTGAATTGTGTTTTTTAACATTATTAACTTCTCATATCAAGAGAAAGTATTGTGATCCTGAAAAAATATATCTCGAGATTCTTAATTTTTTTTTTACATTTTATGTGAATACAAACTCAAAGAAGGAGATTTTATAATTCTGTCTGTCCGTCCCCATGCTTGTCTGTCTGTCTGTCTCTCTGTCTGTCCCTGGTGATTTATCTAAGCCAGTTTAATGGATTGTGTTCAAACTTGCTTATTTAGATTGTATAGGGCTGTACCACAAACAAACAAAAATTACCCTAGCTCTTCACTTTACTGACGAGTAATTTTTTTTAATTCTGAATTTTTCGAAAATGACTCTAAAGAATTTTGTTTTAAATGCGTATCTAATATTTGTTTGACATAACCAATAGCACTGTATTTGCTTTTGGGCAAAAATTTATTTGAAAGATAGTTAACTGATGATTGATTTTTCAAAAACTTGAAATATTTTACATATGCTCTAACGATTTAGTTCCAAATGAGTATCTGGGGAATGTTTGACATAACTGCGATAAATAAAGCTGTATACTTGTTTTGGGGGGTAAATTAGGCTATGGGTAGTTTATTGATGAAGGTTTTTTATTTGGATATAAAAAACGCTCTAAAATAAACTAATTTAAGGTTAGTTTACTTACAACAAATTATAGAAAATTTGAATGTTTAGGTAATTGACCTTGTAGATAGAATTCAAAATGGGAATATGTGAATAGTTTTTAATGATAAATAATAATACTTTTTTTATTTTTACAAATAAATAATTTTAGTATAGTTTACAAAATATGATTTGTATGAAAAAATAAATGAATTCTGTTAAATATATTTGAACCATTTGGTTTAATATATATATATATATATATATATATATATATATATA
>CABFVZ010000161.1:274297-284714 GCA_902151445.1 Timema monikensis | reverse complement strand
ATATAAATATTACCTAACACATATATCTTATACTTAAATTATAATATTGAAAATCCTATATATTATTTATGTTGTCAACATCCCTTTTTTTCTCAACTAATACAAAGCCTACAGCGTTGAATAAGGTTATCAGTGGATAGGATTTTTTTAAACCGACTTCTGACATAGCATACTCAGTTTACGTTAAAACACATTGAATTTAAGTTAAAAGAAAATCTAACAATATTTTTGTATCAATTACCGAAAATAAATTCTCTTTGCTATTTTGTTTATACACTTCACTGAGTATTTAATTTCAACAACTCAACAAAAGACTAAATCATTTTGGGGGGTAGGGGGAAGGTTTAATGGTTATTATTATTATTCATATGTTCACCGTTAGTGAACATAATTATAGATAACTCCCAGTTTTTAGTTGTATTCAAGATTTAAAATGTATGCTGAGTTTTATTACATCTGAGTTTCTCTTTTAATGCCACACACAAACTTTCATGTGAAATAATAAAATTCACTCTTAATGGAAAAAGTTACGTAACACAGGTTGGTTGTGGGGCGGTTAAATGTATACTTGGTGTTACAGTTGGGTGAAAGGGTAAGGGGATCTAAAAGGTAAGAAAAAAGGCGTTCCGTGTTTTATGGATCACCCCTTTTTTCTCTCCCATGTTGGTTACATAGCACAGGCCCGGACTTGAGAGAGGCATGCTTTGATACCAAAACGCGGATTAATCAAAACCAGCTCTTATAACTCTCCGAATATTAATTAAAAGTAGGCTTTCCTTAGTAATCAATATAAGGGGCTCATCCATCCCAACGGATGACCTTGGTAATGTAGGGCAGGGTTGTCAATCCTGGAGGGTAGCGCCAAATATGACGATAACTTTCACGGAAATAATTTCGGTACTTTTGGCAGTTTTGACCAGAAAAAATTCGATATTGGAGTCGTTAATCATTTTTATTGAATATAATTTATGCTATTTTATAGTTATTAAAATAATATTATGGAAATAAAACATTCTTTTCGGGCGCATGGGTCTTACGCTGGGCTATTGACAGAATAATAATAATATTTAGCACCGCGTCTTACCCGTTCGGGTTATACGCTTTAAGTACTAATTACGCTAATGGATTAGGAATTGGGAAGGTTTAATTAGAGGAAGTGAACCCGCATTTGCGTGGAGGTAGAGTGGAAAACCATATAGGAAAAACCACCCCCAGTTCACCCGACCGAGATTCGAACCTCGATCTCCCCGTCCTCAGCAGTCGAGCTAAACACGACAAGCGCGTTAGCCAACTACGCGCACCGAAGCGGGTTATTGACAGTAAACTAGCTAGAACCTTTTCAGGTATTGCGGCAGATTTATTTGAAATAAGACCGGCCTCTAGGTCTAGTGGTCAGAGATCCTGTCTACTGATTTAGAGAGCCCAGGTTCGATTTGCGGTGGTATCATATACGTATGTTTCCCAAAAAGGGAACTGCTTCTAAGGTCACCATGGTCTGTCTATTCAATCAATCTTAATTTAGGTTTAATGTTCCCCCCTGGCTCCACACCGTCATAATCACTATCATGACGTCATCTCTCTGCGGGTTTGACGTGTCACGGACAACCTCCAAGGTATACCCTGGGCAACGTTCTGTTATCACAGTGACCCAACTAGATACTGCATCTCTCACCTTCATACTCCTCTTCCTACATACACTTTCTTTTTATTCACTTCAGTGGTCGAATGGTCCACGCAATAACCTGGACTGCCGATAACAAGGAGATCAGGGTTTGAGTCCCGGTCGGGTGTATCGAGGGTGATGTTTTTCCTAAATGGTTTTCCACTTTCCCTCCAAGCAAACGTGGGTACATGGACTTTAAAACTCAACTTTCCTCACCCTTAAGATCCTCATCCCTTATATTACTTAGGAGTATATACCGAATAGGTAGTAGGTCGCGGTGACAAAAAAAAGCCGACGCGCCAGAGACTCGATGCGAGGATCTGATACGAGTGTGGACCCGGTTTTAATCATCATCTGCGACCTTATTTGTCCTTATATCCAATTAGCTTGCGGTTGTTATAATTCTCTTTAGTTATGTTTAAATAAACTTGTAGTATATATATATATCCCCCCTAGCTTTAAATTAAAACAAACAATTTTTTATGTTACATCTTTCTATTTATTCGGTCCATCCGTATATTTTACACTAATTGGATAGGAACTAACACACATTTACCAGTAATTGTTTTATTAAATAAATACTATAACCAACTCAGGAGTATTTGCTGATAGCTTAAGATGTAATGTAAGATGCGTGAGAAAAAGACAGTATTTTTTGCAGTTTTTATGGCTAAACTTTTTTTTACCCGAAATAAATAAAATTTTGCTCCCATACAAACATAGAGTTTAATTTTCTTCACATGTTGATATCAACAGGTCCTGACTATCTGTCATGAGCATAGCAGCATTATCTAACAAACTTTTGTAAATCAAGATAAACAAACTTTTTAAATGAAGATAAAAAGTTGTCATTAAATTCCAGGATATTCTCTACAGATTTTCAAGAAATTTTGAGGTCATCGTGTGAAGAAAATGAAATCTTATGTTTGTACTGGAGCAATATTGTATTTATTTTGGAGAAAAAAGTTTTGCCATAAAAATTGCAAAAAACATTGGCTTTTCTCTCGTCCCCTTTCATCCCCTCCTGAATTCAGTGTTGTTTCTTTCTGGTCTGCTCCAGTGAAGTTTATTTATGATGGCGTTCTCCAAAATGTCTTGTTTGAGTGCACATGATAGGACTGAGGAAGAAAAGGTGCTGCTGTTAGCAGCTGTTTTGAAAGATGGAGAAATAATATAAACACATTTATTAAGATGTAACCTAAATATAATATTACTTAAATACACGTGAGACAAACTGAAAACAAAACTTCAACACGTCTCTAGTTATTTTCACCAAACCAGCATTGCGTTTGTTCAACGAGGAGCCCAAGTTGCGTTATGCGCATGCGTAAGATGGCTCAAGATGGGAGATGGGAAAATTGCCCGGCCAGCAACCGTAAAAAACATAGCGCGGCGTAACTTTCTGTGTGAACCAGGCTTAACTCTCTTACTCGTTTTGTGAAGTAAATATTACCCAATTAGACCGTCACCTACCACCAGCAGTAACAACAACAACAACATTCAATACCAAAACAATAACAGTAGTTCTATACAACAAGCACAATGTGTTTAATTAGTCAGTGTCATTACCTAACTTGTTAAAACAATAATGTTTGTAATTCAAAAAGACGTAATTACCGTTGATTTGTCGGAGACCGGACCGTTGAACCGTAATAGACCTCCTTCTGGTGATTAAATACGAGAGAATTATGTCTAGATCGAGAATCGGAGCTCTGGAGTGCAGAAACTCGATGTCGTTTCGATTGAGAACTAAATGTAACTTAGAGAATCGCGACCAGTAGTAGAGTTTACTGACTAAACCCACCGTGCAGTGGCGTGGGCGGGTATCAGTGGAGACTAGAGGGACCTCCCGGGTATCAGTGGAGACTAGACATACCTCCCGGGTATCAGTGGAGACTAGAGGGACCTCCCGGGTATCGACCCAGGTGTACTACTTACTCTAACACAGATTGCTGACACGACGGTCTCTCTTCTAACTTATCTATTATTCTAGATATGACTATCATCACATCAGTCTATACTTGTGTTAAACACTCTCCAATACTTTTTCCAATAAAACCCTTCAAAATTGGTTTCGATTCACTCACTAATCTCAATCTCTTCTTAACTTTCCCTCCACCCTGACAAAGGAGCGCCTTAGGGAAGGCGGTGTATTTTGGTCCTTTAAGTTGGTCTGTAAGTCGTGTTGGTCCTCTATTCAGAAAGTGCACATTTAATTCGGTAGTATATCGTCGGGTGCGATAACAGTGTGATCAGCCCTGGATTTGTCTCCCTCCACCCCCCAATACCTCCATCTCCAAACCGAGGCTTTGTGATGGGATGAACTGTCCGTTGTTGAAAGTCTCTAGAATATAGAGGGAGGGAGGAAGGGTAAGATATATGGACACGTCTTGCATCTATTGTGTCAAAACCGGGATATGGAGGAAGTCCTAAACATACTCAACAAAAAGAGGAAGGACCCCCTTCCCCCCACCCCTCACTTCGTATTCACCCCTTCGATTCCCTTATTCAACATAAAAGAACATGTTTGGCTCTTTCTTATCAACTTCCTGCGCGGATTTTAGGCTCGGACGTGTCCGCGTAAGACCGACACAAGTGACTCACTTTGTACCCAGAAAATGTTTGTGTGCCCCCTCCCCCCGAATGCTATTCCCGAATACGGCGGAAAATATCTGTTTTCGTTTTCACAATGTTTGTTCGACGTTCGTGGGACTGTGTGTTGTGTTTTCTCTGGGTTTGTAATTCACGTGCAAATATAATTAGTGGTTTTAAAAAGTACACATTAAAAATTATAAATATTATTAGACCGGATGTTTGCTGCTTTCCCTGTATTCGTGGAGGGTTGTCCCAGTTCACACAGAGGGTTGTCCCAGTACTCACAGAGGATTGTCCCAGTACTCACAGAGGGTTGTCCCAGTACTCACAGAGGGTTTTCCCAGTACTCACAGAGGATTGTCCCTGCAGGTACATCAAGCGAGAGACGGCGGTGTTCTTCGGCGTGGAGGAGTCCTGCGAGAAGGAGCAGCAGGAGCGCTGGTTGAACCGACGCAAGCGCCTGGCGACGCGCAAGTACGGGCCCCTGAGGGAGGGGGTGGCGCCGCCCCGCACACCCACCACGCCGTCGCCTGCGCCGCCCCCGACACCGCACATCACTACAAGTGCCTATGCAACGCAACAGGTCAGTCCACACTTCTTTAAAAAAACTCACAGCTCAGGTCAAGTGGTCTGATACGCTAGACTCGCCGCCGCCTTGATTCTAGCTCACACTAGAAGGTGGTCTTGTTTTGACTATACCTCCATGCTAATGCGGGTGCTCTTTATCAAAACTACCCTCTTCATTATCACTTGTTTAGACAATAATCTTCGTGTTGACGTGCATTTATAACTTATTTAATGGTAGGACGGTGGGTGATATAATTTTCAATGTAGCCACAGATGTGGCGAATAATAACTGAAATTCGCCACATCATGTAATAATTTGGTCGACCTCAGTGATCTTGGGGCAAAATGATCGCGTCTCAGTACCAAATGTTTGTGGGTTCAAACCCAGCCGGGGTCGACGGATTTTTCTTGGGCTTTAAAAATCCGTAGCACAACTTCCTTCGGATCGGAAGTAAAGCCATCTCTCCCATGTCAATTGTGGCATATAAAATAACTCTTGAAGGTATGTGGAAATACCTTTCCCAGCAAAATGTGTAGGCTCTTTTTCGCTCGCTCGTAGAAATTCATGGAGTGGGTGGGCTGATAGCCCGCTCTGCCTGAAATTAACCTCTCATAGAAACCGCAACAAGGAATAGCTGGGAGTTGCGAAACTTTGGTATGCACCGCTTCACGTAGGCAGTTAGGGGAACTGATAAAAAAAAATGTAAAAAATTAAGAAATTAGTTTACTCGAACGGAAATTTAAAATAACACTCATTGTTTGAACAGGTATATTAAAAACCTGTACACTTTGACTACTCAGCTATAACGGCCTCAGATTCAAATGATGAAAATGATTCAGTTGATGATGATGATGATGATAGTAATAATAATAGTAATAACATATTGCATCTGGACTAGACCATCCGTAGCCCACTAGTGGTAAGATCAGCCCGAACTAATGTACCGTTGTCCAGGGGACGCCCGAATGTACTAATCGTACCGTGGAGGCTCTTTCCATGTCCCGATGATATGAGGATAGTGATTATGAGGGTGTGGAACCAGTAGAAACACTTAAACCCAACATAATACTAATAAACCAAACCCTGATGACCTTTGGGGTAGTTCTACTTTCGAAAAATATGACAAAGGTACAAACCGCGAATCGAACCCGGACCACTAGGTCATAATCCAGTGGCTCTGACCACTACATCATGAGGCGTCTCTCTCACAAGCAACAGGGCCGCTGATGGTGAGATTATCAGGGTTTGAATCAGGATAGGTTGAAATAAATGGTTTTACACTCTCTTTCCGTGCAAATGCGGGTACACCTCCTCTAAAATTCAACTTTACTCATCACTAACACATTAGTATTATTTATACACTTGTGTACAGCCTGAACGGGTTATAATAGACGTGGTGCTTAAAATAAAAAAAAGATTGGACATAAGGTCCTGTGTGTAACTAAACACACTCTCATTTCTTGTCATTAAAGTTGAAATTCCTGTGTATTCTTTCACGCGATGAACCTAAACGGTTATATTAATAAAAACCTTATTCAAACAGGAATTACTTTTGAGGTGATATCATGAGGAGTGTTTGATCGACTGCCAGATTCAATTGGTTTCCAAGATGGCGGTTGGCGTGTATCAACTGTCCCAGACACCCCCCACGCACGGAGTTGTTGTTGTTATTAACCACCCACTCACCCTTCCCACACTTAAATCTGAAATTTTCTAGTCCAATTCATCCCACCTCCACTATTTTCGATTCAATATATATATATGTTTGATTATTTTTTTTATTAAATCCTTTCCTTCTCTTCCTTGATTTAGGTTTTATTTTTATATTTTCTTCTCCAAGCCTTGCCTTTCATATATATTTAATTGTATAGCGTTGATTTCTTCCATAATATGTATAAGTATACAGTAAGATTTAACAAAAAAAAATTATTTATGAGACAAAAAATTACATTTTATTTTATAATTATTTAGAATTAAATATTCTATCTTAAAGGTGAATAAAGTTAATAATTTGTATAATAATCCAGAATTTCATGCTCACACATAAAATACTTTTTGCCTTCAATGGTGGACACGCTGTCGTAGGCGTTAAACTCGCGATATACTTGTATTATCCGGTCGAGGCTCGATTCAACATCCCATTCGTGATTTATCACTGTGGTTTCACCATTCCTTCTCCTTGATAAGGTGTGTGCACTTCTTCTAAAACTACCCTTTTATACAAGGAGGATTAATTTTAAAAATTGTTATAGAGAGGAAATCACCCTTGACGGGATTTGTGTTAAGGAACTAAGCGTCAAGAGCGCTAACTACTATCCAAATCCCTGATTGTTAAAACGCGAGGATTCGGGGAGTGTGTTTATTATTTTATTTTAAAACCGGTAAAAATAGTAATCAAGTTGTAAATTTTTTACTACTTCATGTCTAGAGAAAATGTAATATAATAGCTACCATCATTACCTTCAGGTAAGATTAGCTGAACAGTAAATACGCCTTGATGATTTGGTAGGTCGGAGTTTGATATTCGATGGATACACATCGGGAAATTCCCACGATTTTAACTTTTTTTAAACTCCTACTTTCCACTACCTGTTCATCCCGTTGAAAACTTTTTTTTTAATCCTCTCAAGTCAGATTAGATATAGCTTGATTTTCTTACTAATTGACATTTGTAGCACCTTTTACAAAATACAAACATATTTTTTGTGATCAATATTGATAACAGTTTACTATACTATAAGTGTTATTTTATAAGTATTGATAATATATATCAAAAGCGACAGACGCAGATCACATGACTTGACGTATGATTACGTGAAAGTATATCAAGAAGTCTTTCTAGCTGTCATATATGTCCTATCTTAAGACAATTTTGTTAGCTTTAGGTCATTACTGACAATAGAGGCAATTTAAAAAAATAATCCTTACATAAAATGTGTTTTTGTAAACGTGATGAGAAATCATCGATAAATTATTTATGGTCGGATATAAATCTGACCTATAAATATCACGTTTTGTTGTTTGTTGTTGCAGTCCCGGGAGTCGCGACCCGACGTACTCCCTTCGGCCCAAGGGCGGGACTCGACTGAAGCGCCCAGCACTCCGCGTTGGAGTGAGCCTCCGGTGCGGCGGAAAGAGTCCGTCGCCAAGATGACCTTCGGAGGACTGGCGTTCGTCGTGGCGGTAAGTTGACACTAGCACTATCTATCCGTGAGGGAGAGAACTATCTCTGGTACGTTGGTGACTGTCCCTCTTACACTAGCACTATCTATCCGTGGGGAAAATAACTATCTCTGGTACGTTGATGACTGTCCCTCTTACACTAGCTCTATCTATCAGTGGGGAAAATAACTATCTCTGGTACGTTGGTAAGTGACTTCCTCTTACACTAGCACTATCTATCCGTGAGGGAGAGAACTATCTCTGGTACGTTGATGACTGTCCCTCTTACACTAGCACTATCTATCCGTGGGGAAAATAACTATCTCTGGTACGTTGGTAAGTGACTTCCTCTTACACTAGCACTATCTATCCGTGGGGGAGAGAACTATCTCTGGTACGTTGATGACTGTCCCTCTTACACTAGCACTATCTATCCGTGGGGAAGAGAACTATCTCTGGTACGGTGGTAAGTGACTCCCTCTTACACTAACACTATCTATCCGTGGGAGAGAGAACTATCTCTGGTACGGTGGTAAGTTACTGTCCTCTTAAGCACCATATCTAAAAGGCGATTTTTCGTTCTTAATTCAACTACTACACATTTTTAAAACTAAATTAAAGCTATCACTTCAATTTAAAATAATTGTTTCTATTCACTTCTAATCAAAAGTTCCCATGAGTAAGCCTGAAGCGTACCAGAATACATCCAATTTGTTATTTCTTGGTGTTGTTTATAAACAATTTCTTAAATCAAAGGGTAAACAACATATTTAGTTAATACAGACTGTTACCAGCTTTGTGATATACGCAAGTAATGGGTGGAGGGGCATTAATTTTACAAACTTAAGTATTTAAAAATTAGACTCCCGTCGTTTAACAATTTAGAAGCATTTTTGTTTATTTCAGTAGACTGTAGTAGATTTAATAGTAACGTAATCATAGATAATGTAGCTGGAATGGGCTAAAGATTACTAATTAAGAATTAGCATTTACATCTATTATTGATTCCAGTCTGTGGCCTATTTCAGTTTTTTTATGCATAAGCCATAATTTTTCCATTACCGGCTTGCTAGACCTTTCGTAGCTTCATATGTCTTATCTTATAACTGAAGACTAGGACCAACACAACATCCAGTCCCCAGCCGTTAATCCATCACTGTGAAAGGGTAAACCCACATGTCACTAATGTTAATATTTTTGGCTATGCCAGGAATCGAACACGAAACTCCTAGTTCAGTAGACAGACACTCTAAATAAGGTGTCAGATAAAACTTACTAATAATATAAATATGAATATTTCAGCTCACACTTTAACATGGCTTCAGGGGTGTGTATGAATGTATATAAAGGGTTTGTCATATTTGTAGTCCCAGGTCCCTTGGAACTTTACAGTCCACCCCTGATTAAGGGTCACAGGTTCCATTCCTGGTGTGGCAGACTTTTTTTTAATCATTGTTTGAAGTACATATTGATGAGTTAACGGTCGGGATACTGGATGTTTTGTCTGTCCTTAAGTGTTGCTTTTATTTCGCTCCGTGTCTTACTACCCGTCCGACTATACGCATTTAATCAACACTGTAGGACTAAGGATTATAAATATAATAATTTATAAAGTTTTGTGAAGAGAAAAAGTCGAAAAAAGAAACACGTTGTATACACACGACCAGGATTCGAACCTCAAATCTCCCCGTCATTGGCGATCCAGTCTACTGCGAGAGTGACGCCTTACACCATTCGACCACTGAAACGGGGTAACCAAGCTAGATGAAGGTGACATTTAACTCGCGATCCTTCCATTGTGGGTTGTTCTAGAGTTAAGTAAGTTTGTAAACATGCTTGGGTGAACGCATGGTCTAAGGCGTTGCTCTAGTAGTAGTAGACTTGTCTGCCGTTGACAGGGCGATCGAGATTCGAATCTCAGTCGGATGTACTGAGGGTGGTTTTCCCAAAATGGTTTTTCACGCAAATGCGGGTACACTTCCTATAAATATAAACCCCCCTAATCCCTAAATTCATAGTGTAATTAATTCATAAGCGTATTACCCGAACGGGTAGTAAGACAAAATGCTAGGAAGAAAAAAAAAGTAAGTTTGTAAGTCGTGTGTTGAAATAAGCAATAGGTTCAGAAAGTGCACTTTAAAATGGCCCCATATTAAAAGAAAAAAAAGTTGGCTGGGCAAACCTTAGGAAAATTACACTCCCCCTTAGTTCCTGCCATGGAGGGGAAAGAGGGGAAGCGTGCGTGTCTGGTGGCGTGCCTTTCAGGGGTGGCGTGACATATTAGCTACAAGGGAAACACATTAACACCGAACCCGAGTGAGCTCAAGTTGACCTACTGGCCTACCGTCCTACACACCTCTGACATTAGCGGCGGCGCGTTTCTCGTTTGTTATTTTGTTCTGTTTGTAAAAAACTGAGGGGGGGGGGGG
>CABFVZ010000161.1:255894-274265 GCA_902151445.1 Timema monikensis | reverse complement strand
ATATATATATATATATATATATATCATAATTACATAATTTACGTTAAATTGGTGAATGTATGGACGCTATTATAATGAGGTTCCCGATATAATGAAAATGTGGTTGAGGTTTTATACAAAAATAGATTTAGCTGTACGATATATTTGCACAAAAAAAACCCAAAATCTCCTAAATGTCTCTCAATTTGATTGAGAATGGACATATCCTCAGATAGAAAAAATTACTAGATCTATTTTCACGTAGGCCTATTCACCCGTCAGGTCGTGTATTCTGCAGCTTTCACTTTTGATATATCCCGTCAATTCCTATAAAATAACAATAATAATACAATGGATTGGATAGCCAAGCTATTAAATTTGTTAATCACGGCCATAGCTGAATCAGAAAATCTTATTCTTTTTTTTTAATGATGCCTGGACACAGGAATAGAACCTGGGACCACATACTTAATATTCCAATGCTATAACGACATATTCGCGCCCATCACAGACTCTGCCTTATAATACGAGCGAAGAATGACCCTGAGAACGGGACGACTCTTGGACAGATCAGTGGTTATATCATCGGCTTACTAAGTCAAAGGTCCCTGGTTTGATTCCCGTGTCCAGGTGTCATTTTTCGATTTACAGAATATACTAATAATAAAGTTAAATTATTTTTATCTTATAGTTTATATTGAAAATAAGTTTCTTCTGTTCCTCCCAACCAATAAGAGCCAGATCTTGCTGCCCTCCGTCACACCCCCGTCAAGATGGGCCGGAGAACATAGAAAGAGCACAAGAGAGATAAAGAAACCTCATATCAAAAGTCATAACGTGGCAACATCGCAAACATGTGTTGTAATCAATAGCTTAACTTGTAACGTTTAAAAGAGCTAGCTTGATATATTAATGTTTGTACGCCAACATTAGCGTGACATTTGATATAACGATTGAATTGGATCCATGTTTGCTGTTCTGTATTATAATAATTAAAAAGGGATGATGTCTTATTTTATAAATTAAAAGTTCTGGTGTTTTATAGTTAGTTTTATTTTAAGTAGATAAACAGTTTTTTGCTAGATATTTCACACGTTGTAGATTTTAATAAAAGCCCGACTATTACTTTATATGCATGATAATTCCCGACACGTGATATTTAGAACACATATTAAGATGTCATAGACTCCACCTACACAGCTCCTCGTCCGGAAGGAAAGTGAAGAGATGCGTTCCCTGAAGGAGTATATCAAGCGACTTTTCCTTCTCGAAGCTTCCTAAAAGAAAAAGGTGTGGTCATTCAGGTGCGTTTCTGTCCACAAAACTGCGTTTATCTTTTTAAACAGAGACGTAGGAGGATGTCTCCATACCTTGAAACTTAACAACTCAACACAAATAAATCTTACTACCCGCTCTCATTTAAAATATCGTAATTTTGAATAAAAGTGCGAATAATAAAATTATTGTTATATATAATTCCATATCATTACAAACTATTTATATCATCATCATCGTCACCTGTTACCAACCTGTGGCCGGGTCAGTTCAGTAAATTGCCCTCATCTTCATTTATCCTTCCACCACTCTTCCTCCTTTATTGCTTCCATTATTCTCTTTTCATATGCACACTTTCTGTTTTCTTCGCCTCCCATCTTTAGTTTGGTATCCCTTGCAGTTTTTACTCTACATACTCCATCTCCATAATTTTATTCGACATCCTCTTCTTCTCCATCCTCATCACAAGCCCTTACCATCTCAATCTTGCTTTCTCTACTATCTCATGTTCCCCACTCTTTCCCGGATGACTTAATTCCTAATCTTGTTTCTCCTTGGGACATATTCATCACAAACTTCATTCCCATGCCCACTTTCCTAGTCTCTCTTACATTCAATGTCCATGTTTCTTCTGTATATGTGACAAAGGGTACAACGTACACCCTATACAGCACTTCCTTACACTTCAAGGACACTTATCTCCTTACTACAATTACAATAAAATAATAAACTACAGGGCTAGGTTAGGTTAGGTTGGGTGTTATCAAATGGGTCCCAAAGACTACAAGCAATGGTCCGTGTATTTTTCATGCGCAATATACCTTGTGCGCTTCTGATACTCTCTCTTTCTCTCCAGGTATAACTTGCTCCGTTCTTCCCCCGAACAGACAACGCCGGCGATAGACGCGACCACTACAATTAGTGACTCAGCTCCAGACCGGCCCTGCGCGACTCAATTAGTCGAGGGTTGACAACCGTTCATCGATCCCTGTCATTGTGGACACGCGCAGGTGTTAGGCGGGAGAGTCTTACCATTAATCACGGGACAACCGATGTACAATGGGGGGGGGGAGACTTAGGTTTGAATCTCGGCCGGGTGTAACAGTGGATGTTGTTTGTTTTAGCACGTGCCCATTCCCTTTAAATGCTAATGCGGATACATTTCTATTCGAATTAACAAGCCAGTAATCCTTGTGTTAGTAGTAATATTAAAATAAAATAATACATAAAATGTAATCCAACCCCCCACCCCACCCCCTCACAAACACACACACAAATTGATAGGCGTGTTCTCTAAGATTAATGACTTAACGCTAGTTTTCATTAGGGTATCTATCGTTGTGGTCTCCCCGTTTTCTTTACACACAAATGTAGGTGCACTTGCTCTATTTACGTTCTTCTCCCCTAATTCTTAGATCAAGCCGCTAGACAATAGCCCTTGTGACCAACAAATTAGACGTCAAGATTAGTTTGACGATGATGGGGTTCGAATATAGGCCATTCATATACTGAGGTTTTTTATTTCTTCCTAAATGGTTTTCCCGCTCTTTTTTCATACAAATGCTGGTATATTTTTTCCAAACTATACCTTTCATCTTTTTATCAGATTAGTGTAATGGAAGATAAAATAGTATGTTTGCTGAACAAACTACAAATTACAAAATAAATTGTTTTTCCCCTGCTTGTCAAACTTATGGCAGATGTTTATTCCTTTTGTTAACCTCTAAGTCGTATGTTATCACTCTATAACTATTTCTAGGGTTATTCTAACGAATGTTCACTCGTTAATTTGGAGACTAGCTTGGAGGTAAATATGTGTGTTAGTGTGTTGTTCGGTGGAGCTCCAAGCCCCTGCTTGTTCCTAGTCTTCAACACGGGGACGTACTTAGAGTTGCCTATCCATGCTACCTCACGGCGTTTCCTAGACAAATAAATACCCCAGATACTGTTTAGTGCAGTGGCTTCCAACCTGGGGGTCGCGACATGATTCGGGTGGGACCGCAATGCTGGTTGAGGTTATAGCTTTACGTTTATTTTACAAAATGATTATAATAACTATATGAAGGTGTTAAATTTCAATAAAAGTGTAAGCGGATGAAAAGTGTTTAAATTATTGTTTGGTTCCTTTTTGTTACTCACTCTGACAGTTGCTCTCTGACTGGAGTAGTCTCATGTTCGGGCGAGTGGTTTTACTAGAATAACTTACAAAGCATCCACTGGGATGGTTGATTATCTTTTGAAACACATTCGTATAATTACTATATAAGTAAGTTATAGTAATTAAATCAAGCACGTGGGATTAACGATACGCTAGTTTAGTTTTTCGGTGATGGGTAGGTCAGGATTCAATTTCTCTTTGGGTATATCTGCGTATAACCCGAACGGGTAGTAAGACGCGGTGCTAATAATAATAATAATAATAATAATAATAATAATAATAATCTTTGGGTATACTGTGTGTGACTTTACCTAAATGGTTTCTCCCTTTTCCCTCCATGCAAAAAAAAAGTATGTTAATTTCCTCTCAATTCTACCTACCTCCTTCCCACCCCCCACCCCTCCCAAGTGTAATTAAATGGGTGGAGCCCGTACGGGTAGTAAGATTAAATGAAAATAATATTTTAAAAACTAGGATATGAACGCTTGTAGGTTATCAAAGAGTTGTGATGATCTCAAAAACGTAAATTGAGGTAAAACCCTAGCAAAGGTTGGAAACTAGTGGTTTAGTAACATCTTTAGGGGGACCTGACTGGGATTGAACCCATTCCAGACTAACTGTTTAACAGAAAGCTTTGGAAGTGCCGGGGATTGAACCCGGGACCTCTGGATTTGTAGCCAGCCAAGAACTCTGACCACAGATGGGATCGTAGTATAATTACTAATAGTAATTATTTACACACAGGTGGACATTAGTGACTCTGAACCAATGTCTGCAATAAAAATCTTCTTCCAGCTATCATTCACAACAAGGGCTGGCAATTTCCCCTGATCTATCGATATATTTATCATATGATATATTGTAAGATGTATATATCTATAATATATCAATTAAATTACATCGATATATTGGTTGTCCCCGATAATTGGTCTGGGCAAAATGGAACGATGGTATTAAGTTGGCTTTGGTTCTGTGTATTTTATATTTTACTTAGTGGTTGAAAATAGCACTAATAGAAATAGCAAAATAATCGAATAAATTAATAAAAAAATAAAGATTTTTTTTAAACTATATTTATATATGATATGTTAAATAAATGAATACACTTTCTTAATCGACGTATCTTTGCCATCCCTAGCTACCACCAGTAGATGGAGTAGGTTCAGCTCTGTTGTTGTTGTTGTTGTTGTTGTTACTTTGAGATACTGATGGGAGAAATGTTGGTGGTGTTTGTTCCAGACCCTGACCAGGCACAGGCCCAGGCCGGCCCCCCGCAGTCGCCAGTGGCTCAGGAGCTACGCCCCTTCCACGCTACCCCACACGCCCAGTCTACTCTCCGTGGCCGCTGATGAGTCTGCTTCGCCCACCTTCGGGGAGGACGAGGTGAGATATATATATACACACACACACACACGTGCGGTCCAAGGCGTCAGGCTCGCGGAAAAATGGAAGAGGTTTTCGACCCAGTTGAAATAAAATGGCGGACGTACATTTTAACTACCCCATATGTTAACCGGAATGTCTGAGTTGGATTCACACGAAATTTTAGAACTATCGGTGGAGTAGATTTTGTGTGAAAGAGTAACAGCCATCAACTTGTTTTTATATACGTACTAGCAGAAGTACCAAGCGCTGCCCCGGGTAACCACGCAATGCATTGCGTAGCTACCAGGGGCAACAACCTCTTCGCTTCCAATATACAGAAAAAAAATCTCTTCATTTTATTTCTTCCTACCCAGTTTTAAATAATAATAATAATTATTATTATTATAATTATACTTAGCACCGCGTCTTACTACCCGTTCGGTTTATACGTTCAATTTTTAGTAAATTTAAAGAAAAACTTGGTTAAAATTTTTAAATTCCAGCTTTGAGATGAACATTTTTGTATACAGGGGCCACTAATTTTAAAATTTTAGACTTCTGCTTGCGGTAAATATCACGCAATGGTCATGACAGACAGACAGACAGACAGACAACTCTTCAGTTAATTGATATACATGGATAGAAGATAGAAGAAGGTAATTCTAGCATTGAAAGAATCAAATTTTAAAAAGAAAAACTAACTTTATCATCAGAAAATAAGTTCTCTAATAATTTTTAAAATGTTTTTCAACTTAGCCTTCTTAAAGGCAGGTACCGCCAAGAAATTTAATAAAGCCAACCCTTAAAGTATTTTTTTTTCCAACTTTTATACTTGAAAATTTATTAACATCAAGAGCACTTGTACTTTATACAGAATTTAAAACGAAAAAAATTCTTTAAAACACTTTTAGAATGTTTTTTAATTAAATTTCACTTATTTAGCCTATCCTACCAAAATAATAACAATTACTACAGGAGATATATAATAATAATAATAATAATAATAATATATATAATAATAATATAATATACATTGTTTTTGTCAAGAATTAACATCTAAAATAAATTTTTTTCTTAATAGCATTATAATATATGTAGGATTTTAGTAAGAAAAAAGGCCTTTAAGACAATCATTTATTCAAAAATTAGTGTATTCATACATACATACATACATACACTTGAGTTTTCTTATGAATGGATATGTATAACATCTATAAAAAGTTGCTAGATCTTCTTTGACATATTCATACTTGGAGAGAAAGGTGGGGAGAATGGCGGAAGGAAAGAGGAAAATGATGTCATTGTGAACTAAACTGACCTGTTTGACACCCTAGCTCAGCCTATAGCTTGACTTCCTACTGATCTAAGGGCCCCGGGCTCGATTCCTGGCATGGCCAAAAACTTATCATTGATGAACATATGGGTTTACCCTTTCACATTGGTAAATTAATAGCCGGGGACTGGATGTTGTGCCTGTCATAGCCTTAAGTTAGATTATAAGGCATATGAAGCTACGACATGACTAGCAAGCAGGTAGTGGAAAAATATATGGCTTGAATAAAACACTGACCTGGACCAAAGGCTGGAAATAATAATGATGGAAAACTAAACTAACCTGGCCATATGCTGTAAACAGTTCATAATGATGATGATGATTTTTTTTTTAACAAAATTCATGTTGTAACTGATAAAGACTTTAATATGTTAATAGCCTATACATTGAGGAAAAATACAGAAATATAATACTAATAGTCTAATGTTTTCGAGATGGGAGGTGGGTGGGGCTCTTAACTCCAAGCCTCTATTCCTTTACAACAGGCTTTTATGCTAACTGGTACCTACCAGCACATTTTACTTTTAGGCCTCAGCATTTCGGCTTTAATGATTTTACCTTAGTGTCAATGTCTTTAAGATAATTTCTCAATATATATAAAATTTAAATTTAAAAACTGAACCTTTAAATGTACTATAAAATGTACGAAAAGCCACTTTAGGTTTTCTATTTGTCCAAAAGATGGTGCTGACTACAATACCAAAACAGCACAATACCTTTGGCTCAATAAAAACACAAAAGAGTTACTTAAACACACCAGAATTGACACAGAATAAAAACCCTGGTACAGTAAAAAAGTCTTCGTTTTGAGGCTATATAAAGAGAAGCTGTACAACAGAGTTCCCTTTCACGGGAATATGTTGACCACTCTTACTGATTGGCTCATCTAGAACAAACCTTGGTCTGAAGGATTTGAGCAGAGAAAAGGATCCTTCAAAGGGCGGCGGATGATGGGCCACCTTTCTGTTCCATTGGAACATAGCTCCGCTATTTCAATTGTCTAAGGATTCTTGTGTTTAACCTGCTTTGTGTTTACTTTAATTAAAGTTCTACATTGATCTCTAAGTTAACAGTTCAGTGATTTCTAACGTTTCGTCTGGTTTGACCACATTCTTTTGTCTTGAGACCATCACAACCCCTTGATTACTTACAAGCGTTCATATCCTAGTTTTTAGATTATTTTCACTGAATCTTACTAACCGTCCAGGCTATCCTAATTTAATTACACTTGTGGGGTGAGTAGAATTTAGAGTAAATATACCTATATTTGCTTGGAGGGAGAAAAGAGGAACCATTTAGGAAAAATCCACCTCCAATAGCCTCGGTCAGAATTTTAATCCTGACCTCATCACTGACAAGCCAAACTAGTGTGACGTTAAGCTCATGTGCGTAGTTTAATTAATATAAATTGTTTGTATAGTAACTATATGAATGAGACCTAAGCTGTCTCAAAAGAGAATCAACGATCCCAGCGGGTGTTTTGTAAGTTATTCTAGTAATGGCTCTCACCCGAACACGAGACTACTCCAGTGGACTAAGCCAGAGAGCTACTGTCGGAGTGAATAACCAAAAGGAACCTAAACAATAACTTAAACAACTTTCATAATTTTAACCGACTTATAGTTCTTTTGGAATTCAGAACCTTCCTATAATCATTATAATCACCTTAAAAAGTAAAAGTTTAAGGTCAAACCTCAACAAGCATTGCGGTCCCAACCGAAACATGCCGCGACCCCTAGGCTTGAAACCCCTGAAATAGATCAAGATAGTTTTAGTCTTGGGTCGGATGTTTTTTATAGAAAAAACATATTTTTGGTTCTAACAATTAAAATGTTGCTTCAGTAGATAATGTTCAGTTTAATCTTATACGCCAAGTGATCTCAACCGTTATTTTATTTTTTTATGGCTATAAAACTATCTCCTCCTTAGAGTGTGTTGGCACAAAAACCAACATTAACATTATAAACATGAATACAAACATAGAGATGAGTACGATAAAATAAAAAGATGGGAAAGTCTTAGTAAACGATGACAAGAAAGGACCAATGGAATGAAGAGTTACGTTATCAAAGATGAAAACCAAAAATATTCTAGTGATATTTTTTTGTCACATCTCTCCAATGTAGAAATGCAAAGTAGCTGACCATCATCATCATCATCATCATCAACTGTTTCCAGCCTGTGGGCGGGTCAGTATAGTAAAATGCCTCCAGCTTCCTCTCTCCATCTTCCTCTCTCCATCCACCCCTCCTCCTCCTTTCACTTGAACACTTTCTGTTAAATGTTTCTTCCAACTCTTTCCGACAGTGATGAAAGTTAAGGAGCTTTTTTTTCCACGTTTGATTTGATTAACAATTAATTTGAAACTGATTTCAAAAGCTGAAAACCTATTTTAGTCTAAGATAATATAGGTACTGTTAGTAAAGGGATGAGATTAAATATTTTCTGATTTAATGTATTCTATTTTAATTGAACTCTTTTGTTTTTATTTTTGTAGTATTTTATAACTATCACTATTCCAAACACTTCTATGTAGTCAATTATAATTATTTTATTATTAATAATAAGCTAATTCAATAGATTTTTTTTAAGTGCATTGGTGGTAAAATTACCTGTTAATGTAAGAGATAAAAAAAGAGTAAAGTAAATAGAAATAAAATATAATCTTTTTTTTAAATCACAGAATATAAAACCCTCGAGAGGGATGTAAGGGGTCAGAGGGGGAAAGGGAACACCCATCCTGTGATATCTGATAGTGATATTTAACTCCATCTGTCTCAGGTCAGAGTCGTAAGCACAATACCATGTCTTGTTGTGCTCTGTGCGCAGGTGTTCTTTGACAAGCCTATCCAGCCGGCGGCCGTGACCATGCCGCCCCAGCAACAGCCTCCTGGGGACTCTGCGGGGCCCTCGACTGAACCAGCGGGAGGGGAGGGGGGGTTTGCCATGAGCAGGGACCAACTGGACCACCCCTTACACCTTCGAGACCAGTACACCACCAGGGAGAGGTGAGTGGGACGAGGGCCTTCTAGCTGGATGAAACACTTTACTTGAACAGGCCCGTCGAGCCTTGGCAACAGCCCACCAATTAACACTACCTTTTGGTAAATTCTCTATAATTTTTATATGGATTTTATAATATCTTTTATTAACTGTGATCACCTTCAAGATGCACCCTGAGAACTATCTGGGGGATATTAAAATGAAACCTTTGAATGGAAGACTTTTGCATAAAATGAGAAGCCAGCTGAATAACTAAGCACAATGATTTGATCATATGCTGTATCCCCTCTTCCCTTCTTCTGAAGCATTGGGTTGCATAATGACTGCATATATTTCCCCATAAAGCACAAGTCATTCTGTTATTATTATTAGCACCGCGTCTTACTACCCATTCGGGTTATATGCACTTACGCTAATGTGTAATGGTAGGGTGAATGTGAGATGAAATGAAGGACCTACAGTTTAACGTGGGATCCGAACCACGGTGGCGACCTGGCATTCCCCACATTCACAAGTCATTCTGTTACAAACACCAGTAGTATAGTATGTCTGATGTGTTGGGCCTCCAAGGAGATCACTAAATAACTTGTCTGATGTGTTAAATCTCCAAGGAGATCACTAAATAACTTGTCTGATGTGTTAAACCTCCAAGGAGATCACTAAATAACTTGTCTGATGTGTTAAATCTCCAAGGAGATCACTAAACAACTTGTCTGATGTGTTAAACCTCCAAGGAGATCACTAAATAACTTGTCTGATGTGTTAAACCTCCAAGGAGATCACTAAATAACTTGTCTGATGTGTTAAACCTCCAAGGAGATCACTAAATAACTTGTCTGATGTGTTAAACCTCCAAGGAGATCACTAAATAACTTGTCTGATGTGTTAAACCTCCAAGGAGATCACTAAATAACTTGTCTGATGTGTTAAACCTCCAAGGAGATCACTAGATAACTTGGATGGTGTGTTAAACCTCCAAGGAACTCACTAAATAACTTGTCTGATGTGTTAAACCTCCAAGGAGATCACTAAATAACTTGTCTGATGTGTTAAACCTCCAAGGAGATCACTAAATAACTTGTCTGATGTGTTAAACCTCCAAGGAGATCACTAAATAACTTGTCTGATGTGTTAAACCTCCAAGGAGATCACTAAATAACTTGTCTGATGTGTTAAACCTCCAAGGAGATCACTAAATAACTTGTCTGATGTGTTAAACCTCCAAGGAGATCACTAAATAACTTGTCTGATGTGTTAAACCTCCAAGGAGATCACTAAATAACTTGTCTGATGTGTTAAACCTCCAAGGAGATCACTAAATAACTTGTCTGATGTGTTAAACCTCCAAGGAGATCACTAAATAACTTGTCTGATGTGTTAAACCTCCAAGGAGATCACTAAATAACTTGTCTGATGTGTTAAACCTCCAAGGAGATCACTAAATAACTTGTCTGATGTGTTAAACCTCCAAGGAGATCACTAAATAACTTGTCTGATGTGTTAAACCTCCAAGGAGATCACTAAATAACTTGTCTGATGTGTTAAACCTCCAAGGAGATCACTAAATAACTTGTCTGATGTGTTAAACCTCCAAGGAGATCACTAAATAACTTGTCTGATGTGTTAAACCTCCAAGGAGATCACTAAATAACTTGTCTGATGTGTTAAACCTCCAAGGAGATCACTAAATAACTTGTCTGATGTGTTAAACCTCCAAGGAGATCACTAGATAACTTGGATGGTGTGTTAAACCTCCAAGGAGATCACTAAATAACTTGCCTGATGTGTTAAACCTCCAAGGAGATCACTAGATAACTTGTGTGATGTGTTAAACCTCCAAGGAGATCACTAAATAACTTGCCTGATGTGTTAAACCTCCAAGGAGATCACTAGATAACTTGGATGGTGTGTTAAACCTCCAAGGAGATCATTAAATAACTTGTCTGATGTGTTAAACCTCCAAGGAGATCACTAAATAACTTGTGTGATGTGTTAAACCTCCAAGGAGATCACTAAATAACTTGCCTGATGTGTTAAACCTCCAAGGAGATCACTAAATAACTTGGATGGTGTTTTAGGCCTCCAAGCTGGCGTAGAACTCCGGAACGAATGGAAACTGCCAGCGAGTCCGGTCCGGAAGTCGGCTGCTCCCGGATCTGGAGCCGTGTCCTGGACAGGGTTTTTGACAACTCTGACAGAAGAACTTATGGTATGGGTGTCATGGGCCGTTTCTTCGGGTGAGTTGTATAGTATTGCTCCTCTAGAAAAATGAATGAATTATGATTCATCATCATTTGCCTACACATAATTTGTTAGAGTTTAATTAAATTGAAATTTTAGGTTTTTTTGTGCACTTACTTGATTTTAATTTGTTAATCTTCAACTCTGGAGCCAGTATTGGCTATCAGTAACCTAAATTAATGTAAAAAAAAAGAAAGTCCAGATTTTAAAGTAATGCGACAGCATTCCCAGGAAAACACAATATGAAGAGAGAGAAAAATAAAAATTAATGCACACAGTTGGGATTGAACCCCAACCTCCTTAACAGAGTCAACAAGACTATCCATTTAATAAACATTTCTAATATTTAACTTTACGCTACAAGCGTAAAATAACTATGCAGCAAATATATATTAAATTCATATTGGGATGTATATCAGAAATCATACATTCTCACTGGTCATCTAGAAGGAGTGTAGTTAGGTTAAAAGCTTTTTTTTTTTGTGGGAGAAAGAAAGGAAAAGTGGAGCTTACAATAAATAGCATTATCTTAAAAAGCTAGGCTATTTTGTTATTGCAAACATATTATTCTTGTGTCAAATTATATTAATACATTTGGGAATTCTATAAATTCTTGAATTTATTGATTTAGTTTAGTTGGCAATGCACCATCAATTGGTTGTTATAAGATTGTTCATTGGTCGATAGAAAGAGTTATATATCTTATGACCTAGGTATTTGATCCAAACACCTGTGTTTCTACAAAACCAACGATAATACTTGACTCGTTTTAAAATATTTTAAACCTAGTAGAATATTCGTAACCTTAACCTTCTTTGGAAGGGGTGAAATTTAAATTGAGAAGGCTACAGCCCCCACCCTACTCCCATAGTCGTGAACAGACATAATGTTTGTGGGGGGCTGAGATAATATTTTCAACAAACTCACATGGAAAGGATGAAGACAGTACTGTGAGACCCTTTGCTGGTGCACTTTTACAACTGTCAATGGCAATTGACTGAAAGAAAAGAGACTATATTGTTTTTTTCTTTAGTACGCTTTCTAACTTAAAACACAACATACATGATTGCTAGTCTGGGTGTGTGTGTGTGAAGGGAACATTTAATTGTAAAGTGAAGTCAAAGCAATGCTTGAACCATATTAAGAAACATTGAAGGCTAAATCACAGATAAAAGTTTTTATTTTCAATAATAATAGGTTTTATAGATATAGAGAAATGTTTGGATAAAAAAACATAGACAATTCTGTTTAAAATTTAATAAAAATGTATTCCTTCACATATTTTCGGGGGTGCGAAGGCTAGTGTGGGTGTCGTCCAAGCAAAGCTTTACACACCCTTAATCACAACCATAGTTCAAATATGAGGATTAATATTGTGTTGGAGAAAATCTCATATAAACAGTCAGAGGGGCTCAGGCCTTCCTGGCCCCCTTTGCGTTCACACCTATGACAATCTGATTCCTTCCCCTTCCAACGCAGGCGTTCGATCAAACGCCAAGTGGCGGCCCGCGAGGACATCCAGGAGCAGCTAGAAGACATCGAGGACCACCGTCCGTTCTTCACGTACTGGGTGACGACGGTCCAGGTGCTGATACTCATCATATCACTGGTATGCTACGGGCTGGGCCCGATCGGCATCGACCTCAACCCCAGGTCGGGTCAGGTGCTGGTCACCAGCCTGTCCTTGCAGCAAGTGGACTACAAGGAACCTGCCAACTTCTGGATAGGGCCCAGGGCGGTTAGTCATCCCATTCATAGCTAGCTCAACCTTCACACAAATCTGACAGATAGAAAAACATTACTAGATCTACTTTCACATATTCATACATCAAGTCAAGTGATTTACAATGGTCACTTTTTGATAAACGAATAATTAGTTGGTGAGTGATTTGTAAAAACAAGTAGGACACACCATATGTGTAGGTATGGTATGTGTTTGTATAAATATGGTGTGATCTACTAGATCTACTACTCTGGGCTCCTACCTCAATTATAGTCTACACCATCATAGCTTTGCGTCCTCTACTATCTCATAACATACATACATACAACATCCTCATTACATGCCCATACCATCTCACCCTTGCTTCCTCTACTATCTCATATACTCCAACATCCTCATTACATGAACATACCATCTCCCCCTTGCTTCCTCTACTATCTCATATACTCCAACATCCTCATTACATGACCATACCATCTCCCCCTTGCTTCCTCTACTATCTCATGTACTCCAACATCCTCATTACATGTCCATACTATCTCAGTCTTGCTTCCTCTACTATCTCATGTACTCCAACATCCTCATTACATGACCATACCATCTCCCCCTTGCTTCCTCTACTATCTCATATACTCCCTGTACCCCGACTCTTTCTTGGACATTTTCATTTCTTATTCTGTTTCTTTTTGTGACAGTTATTTTCTCCTCAAAAATGTATTTCACATGGCCCCCTTTTTGTACAATAAACATATAAGAAAAATGTTTAGTGAGTTTTTTTAAAACTTTTATTAGCATAGTATTTAAATTATAAACACGTTGTTGTTACTAAGTAGTAGTCTTATCTTGACTGATTACATATAAGCTTTGTCATTATATACCTTGTCAGGTAAATTAAGAGTACATGAACAAAAAAATAAGGCCCTTTTTATTTAAAAGCTACCATATTCAAAGATTTACAAAGATAACAAGCATATTTTTTAAAAAAACTTGTTCAAAAAATTGATAGAAAACTTATTGTAGAGTATAATAGGAAGAAGATTTGATGCAGTAAAACAAGAGATGACTTGGGGGTTGGAGGCCCCCAAGAACTGGGGACCTGAAGAAAACTACCCCATTTGTCTCCCCTCTCTTTGGACAACCCTGAGGTTGCTATTAGCGCCTGGTACTGAACTTAGGATGGACTCTAAACACCTCATACTCTCACTTGGATTCGAATAAAAGTCTTCTTGAGGTGTTTCGTCATTTATCTGGAGCACAAGGCCTTAGATATTTTGACCCCAAATGACACCTTTACAATAGTAATTATCATTTCTTTCTTTTTTTTCTCTCTCCCTCCATTGATTGTGCTTTGTTTGTTGCAGGCGGACCTGATACATCTCGGGGCCAAGTTTGCGCCGTGCATGCGGAAAGATGTGAAGATCATCAAGGAGATCGAGAAGGGGAGGGAAAAAGAACGCGAGACGGCGTGTTGTATCCGTAACGACGATTCGGGCTGTGTTCAGTCCTCCCAGGCCGACTGTTCAGTAAGTTGGAGCAATTTTGTTTGCTTCTGACCCCTTTACCCTGTCCTGTTTTTTTTTGTTTTTTTGACAAACCCATTTTGACTTTGTTTTGCATCAAAATTCAGGGACTACACCCTCCTATCACCTATGTTCTCCCTTATTCAACTAAATACACTGCCATATTACGAATACCCCTTAACTATTTTGTCTCTACAACATTTTACTAAAAAAAATACCCACTTGATGTGGTGTTTTGTTTTATCGCAATATATTATTTGGTTGGATATAGGAGAAATAGCCAGAACACTATCTGGATAATGCTGGATTAGAAATTACTGTTGTTATAAAACACATTTTAAAAACAAATTTTTACTGATACATACATATTTATTGCTCAAGTATACCTGTGGTAAGGAAAGTTTGTTTCTAAAATGTGTTTTGTGTATCAAATTCTACTCCAGCCTCACTCCGGAAATAGTTCTTGCTACCTCTCAAACGTTTAACCATAATCTAGCCCAGTGCTCTATTTCAAGATAACTTATGTAATAAAATTCCCTACATTGTGATTCATCATTTTTTTTCTTTAATCCCTTGTAGGGAAGGATATTAAAGGTTACTTCAAGTTGAAAGAATACCATTCATTATGTTGTTTTTAAATACAATTACTCATTTTATTACATTGTACACGTTTAATAAAGGATTACTTTCACGAGAATGCAACTCTTTTTGAATCTACAGATTTTTTATAAATTACATAATTAATTACATAATAAAAAACAATAGTACTCACATTCTATTCATCATTAGAGCTACATAATTTTTTTAACTCTTTAATATTTGCAAACTATAATCCACTAAAATCTAAATCAATCATAAATATCTGTATAAGTTCATGAACCAGAAACAAATTAAAAGATCCCATCCATCATCACTTCGGTAATAATTGGATACATTTGAAAGGTGTTCATTCTGAAGTATAATAATTATTAAAAATCACAATGGTTCTTTACATTGTTGGCCTGTTTGTATCTTTTTTAAGAGTTATCTCATAAGTTGTTGATATTCTGCTTTCTAAAATAATAACTTACCAAATGTTGCTTCATATTTTTTCTGTTCCTGAGTTTTTACACTTAACAGTTTTATAAATAAAGCGTAGTTAAATAGTTGACTTAGTTATATTTCAAATCAGTGTTATTAAGCATGTATTAAAATAAATTGGTTAAAATTACAAAATTAAAAATCAATACAATAATGACAAATGTAAATGCTTTCTATCTTTGGTTGCAAATGCTTATCACCAGCTGATAAAAGCTATCAGTTGTATATTTTGCCATTTAAAAAAAAATTGAAATACAAATAATACATATCTTAACGAAGGTGTCCTCCTTAAGCCACGTAGCACTTTCTTACTTTTTTTTTCTCCCACACATGAAACACCAAGTAGACCTTTAGCCTGACCCCTTCCCTCCAATGTGTGTTACGTAACTTTTTCACACCAAGAATGACTGTCAGTATTTCATAGGAAAGCTTTCGTCACACTAAAAGAGGGTCTTAGAATCTTAAGTTATCAATAAGTATGTTTACTAACAGTGTAAACATAAACAATGATATTATTTTTTCAATATTAGAGAATTAAAGTGTAAAATTAAATATATTTTACACATCCTTTTTGATCAATTAATAGAGATAATCAGATCTAATCAAATATAATAATATTCAAAATGTATTTAATTTACACGATGTTTCACAGTAAATATCTGTGTGGTGCGACATCTATCTTTCTCTCTCTACCGGCCACCCAGGTAAAATCTTTTTGAAGGACAAGGGGGAAGGGATGATAGCATCACGTTACTCAAATGTTCTGGAAGCAAAGTCTTCGCAAACAACCCTGTTGAAAAACGGAGATGAGAAAACTAGCGAAATAGTCCCCGAGCAATCAGGACCTGTATTCATCAAGAGAAAACATATTATCTTATTAGTAACTGAATAAGAGTCAGGACAGTAACTATTTCCCGCCGGTCCTCAGATTGATCCAATCACATTGTAAACCTCCCAGTTGCCTAAGAAATAGCGGTGCATGTAATATCGGCTAGCATATTCACCCCGTTCAGTACAGCACTGAGACTGAATAAATAGTTCATTAAGTTTACATAAGTGATTTGTGAACTCTGTCATTATAAAATGTAGCACCCTTTGTGAACCATGTGCTCTGGACCATAACATTACAAATATGTCTAGCAGGGTATAGGCTTGAGAGAACATTACAAGATCTGTGTTACGGAACACTGTTCTCCCACCCATGTAACACATTGTAGACATTAGAGCTCCCCTCCCCCTTATAAACAGTGCTACCACGTGGTTTATGGATGTCCTCTAATGTTGTGTACGAACATTTCTTGAAAATAAGACTTTTTTTATACAATAGCATTGACAATAATTTAAAGTATATATCATGATAAATGCATTTAAGAAATATTAAACACTAAATACTTATTTTATACTACACCTAGACTTTCCAATTCAACTTTCTAAGAGGGGACAATATAGATTGGAAGTTGAGGAGTGTAATTTTTTAAATTATGTTTTGTTAAAAGATTTGGAATAAGTAAACAAAACTACCAACGATGGTTTTTTTTTCTCAGGGTGTAGGAATAACTTTGCTCTTCCAAACTTTGCTTTATAGCCAGGCTTTGGTAAACAACTTCCAATCTAAGGGTCTCCTATCTTAATGTGTTTTGTTTACTTAGTGAGAGTTATGCAAACTGGGTCACCTTTTTGGTTTAAAAATATTAAAACCAAAATTAACTGCTGTTTAGGAATCTACATAGACTTGATACATAATTATTAAATATTCTTAATTAATATCCTTGTGATTGTTTCCCCAGAAAAAATAAATAAAAAATTGTTAAATACATAATAAGATGCTTTTAATAAAACTATGGTAATCTGAATAAAAAATTAAAAATAACTTTTTAAAGCAGAGATATTTCGTAAAGTGGATCGAGACAAATGTTAATTTTCTTAATGTGGCTGTTGGCAATCTGATCTTCAACTGTTTCTATTTTTTATATGGTACCTGTTAGTGACAGTGCCTTGGCAATTTAACTAGTTGAGGTTTCATAATTTCAAGACATTTCGTCTGAAAATAAAATGGGAAACCACTGTAGAAAATAAAAACTCCTCAGTTGACTTGACTGAGGAGTTAAACCTTTAACCTCCAAGATCAGAGCTAAGCGCGCTAGCACATGCTTAGCTAATGTTGGTACCTGGTATTAAAGGGCCAGTTTGACATAGAATAGGAGGAGAAGCCAGGGGGCTACTGTAGACAGCTCATTGGCACGCTCATAAAAGGGTCTCTTGGTTCAGTTCCCAGTGTCATTTTCAAAATCTATGAATATGATGTCTGGTGTGGCTATATTCGTAACTAAAGATATTTTACATATTTTAAGCGTCTCTTTAAGAAAATCCCGTTTTCGCTTTTTTGAGGTATTTTGGAAGAAGGGACAGGAAAGGTGGATAGGAAACATAAAAGGGAGTGAATCAAATGCAGTAATGTAAAGTGTGAATTGTTTTCTTGTTTTCACTGTAACAGCCATATTGTGTTTGTTCCCTTTTATATATTTCTATCCACCTTTCCAGAACCTTCTTTCAAACACATGCATATTTTAAGCTTCACTATTCATGTAACTAATCAAGCGTTGGCTCACTCCACCAAGTCAGCTAAGTGACGCACTTTGAAAACCAAACCCAACAGCCTCACTAAGAATGTACACATATATTTTCAAAAAAAAA
>CABFVZ010000161.1:185542-255672 GCA_902151445.1 Timema monikensis | reverse complement strand
TTTTTTTTTTTTTTGTACTGTTGCTTATTTTATGTAACCAGCGGTATTTTTCTTGTTTCCTTTCAACCAACTGGTGCGGGGACTAAGACCAACGGTACGTGGCATACCTCAACGCAAATATCTTTTGCTTGTCAAAATTGATTTACAGTACATCATGGGAATGATATTTATGTTTATTCTTTTCTCATTATTTTTATTATTATTATTATTTTTGACACTTATAATGCTCTGCTCTCTTTGATCTTCTTTTTGTAATTTTATTTTTAAGGTTTTTACATGATATTATTTTGGTTTCAATTCAATATTATGGCAAGTGCATTTTTTTTAAATACCTCTTAGATTGGCATGGTTTCTAAATAGTGTGAACTTACCCTTATTGTTATGTCCAGTGTGTGCATGATATATTCTTCAATCAAAATAAAAACATAGCCCAGGAATGGGGGAGATATAATTTAGAGGAAATTTATCAGCATTTAAGAAAAAAAAACTTTTCATTACACCCATTTGGGTTTCAACCCTTGATGTCCCTGTCGTTTTCAGTCCGGTTTGTTGAATGAGTGATTCCTTGGATCTTTCTTTAAGGAACATAAATCATTCAGGTAGAGGAAGAAGATGAAGCTAAATCGTTATAGTATCTTCAGTCATTGAAGTCACTTTTTTTTTAAATTTGTTTTGTATCTAAGTGAGCTTTAGTATTAATGGGTAGGCTCCAAAATTTCACCAGTTAATTACAGTTGTAATATGTCATTACTCAGTTCCAAATTCCTATCCAAACATACAAACTAACCTAAAGGCTAGATCCATTTTGTCTCCTTTGTTTTTGTCTTTCTGTAAAATGGATACAAGTTGAAACTCTCCGGCGTTCTGTGCTCTGGCATTTTTTTAAATCTGCAGCCATTAGTTAGAGCAGCAGCCACCAGGACGATGTTATTAGCAGTACAAAGGAACCAAAGTTGTTACATCTGCAGCCGAGTGTTTTGATTATACATTCTTATCTTGGCTTGTATTCTGGCTGTATTTTAGCCCTTAGTGATGTCTTCCAAGAGACCAAGAGTTGTGAAAGTTGGTGTATTATTCCCTGATTTAAGCTTCATTCCACCTTGTATGACATAGCAATAGGTATGTAGAGGGATATGGCATGCCTAGGTGTAAAGGGTGCCTATATAAAAAGTTCTTCGGATTCAAACTCTGTTGTCCCGAGCTCATTTTGTCCCAAGGGTGCCGGAATAAAGCTTTCAACTTGTGCTTTACAAAATTCAATGTCTGGCAGTCCAATAGAAACTAAAGGTGCAAGGAATTTGTGTATTGAAAATTAGAAACAACCCGCTTCGGTGGCTGCATGGTCTAACGCGCCACTCTCGTGTTGGACTAGACGGCCTAAAGCGGGAAGATCAGGGGTTCGATCCTGGTCAGGTGGACTGAGTGTGGTTTCCCCTAAATAGTTTTACACGCAAATGCGCTTACACTTCCTCTAAATTAAAAACTTTCTAATCCCTAACACATTAGTGTAATTAATACATAGGCGTATAACCCGAACAGGTAGTAAGATGTGGCTTAAAAAAAATAGACACATTTTTTTAAACTCTGTATGTACTAAAACAACACAATTCTTAACTTGTATGACCAAGAAACGGCCTTAACAAGATTTTTATGGGGGGTAAAGGAGTTTAGCGGATATCCCATAACGAAGTCCCTCAACAGGGAATAGCAAGATTTTTTTTTAAACATCCCTCTCGATATAATTTAAAGTTTATTTAAAAACATAACAAAGGTTTAAGTTACTTGTATAGTTTTTAAGGCTCCAATAAGTTAATAGCCTAGGCATTTAAATATAATATAAAAATAAATAAACTATTTATATTTTGTGGGGGAGAGTGAAACCCCGACAAACAACCACCAAACCACCCTTGCCCCATCATCAGTACCAGCAGGCTAAGAACAATAACCAGTTGCTTTTCTTGAATGATGAAGTAGAGAGGGGAAAAGTTTCTCATGAACAGAATCCAACCTATCACTCAAAATATTTGGTGCAAAACAGTTAAGATGTGAATTGAAAGAACCACCTTACATTGGTTTGTGCATGTTGAGAGGATGAGTGTGGATCGAGTGGCGAAGTTAGAATATGAAGGTAGAGTATGTGGATCAAAGGAAGAGGTAGGCCTTGTAGAACCCGCCGCATATGGAGCAGGACTCGTCGCTAGATCCTTTGCTCGGTGTTGAGCAGTTTACGCTGCTGTAAAATGACGTCACTGATGTCTTGGCTACTGGTTTCTCTTGATAGGCCCCGTGCTATTTTCCTTGCTTGGTTCCCTGTCGGCTCGAGAGGTGAGCCAATCAGAGAGAAACCTTCAGTCACGTGACCAGGCACGATGATCGCCAGTGCAGTCAGTGATAGAGGTGGTTACGTCCATGTGGTCGAACTGTCTAAAGCGTCACTCTCACAATAAACTGGTCAGCTGATTATGGGAAGCTCAAGGTTCAAATCTCGGTTGGGTGTATTAAGGGTATTTCAATTGTTTCCCCCCCCCCCCTTCTCCTTTCATGCAAATGTGGGTACACTTTCAATAAATTGAACCTACTTTATTCTTAACACACAAGTGTATTAAGTACAAATGCTTATGACCTGAACCAATGTTAAGGTGTGAGGCTAAAATAATATTTCTGTAAGTTACCAAGAGGTCTTGTTTTGATAGGAAACAGAGTGTACCTCATAAACTTTAGTCTACCTCCCGCCATATTCCTGTGCTGCTGTTCTTATATAACACAATTACAAGTCAGTTGAGAAACACTCCAGTACCAGCTGCCTTCCGAACTGTCCGACGCTGAAGTAAACTTTAAACTTAACTCATTAGTCACCCTTCTATTTGTCCATAATAAACTAACATAGTGAGTTATGACTCGCCATGCCTTCATCAACTGTTACATGGGAGGTTACTTAAATATCTCGTAGTATGTAAACCAGTTACAGCACAAACTTTCTGGCAGGAGTAGTGAACATCGGAAATAAATAAATAAAAGGTATTTTAAAAATAGATAGCATCTTACTTACAAAGTTGTAACAAACCAGGAAAAACATGGAATTTTTTTTATCCGGAAGACAAGGAGAACACCGGGACTTCTACAAAAAAAACCTCATATATCTTGAATTTGAGACATTTAAGTTAGAGCTTTAAATGGTAGGTATTTGGAATAAGAAAGGGCAAATAAATAATCAATCTTGATGATTTAAACACGTCTTATTACCCATCCCATCATTAGTGTGTGCAGGGTGTAACAAATGGGGTTGTCAGTTGTACGATGAAAAGGGTGGTATTGATCCCGCCCCCCTCGAGAATATGTTTTATTCTACAGCATTATTCTTTGAAAAATAGGAAAATATTTATATTATAAATTACAATTTTAATTTCCGGCTGAAGGGTACCAGTTTTGTAAACTGGTCAGTAATCTAATCCAAGTTTGTATCCACAACCATTGGCATATCTATCTATCAGGCAGTTTTATAGTAAAAATTAGATTATTTTTTTTGCCATTCCAAATTTTTCCTTTTCCACGCAGCGCATGCCTCTGCCTCCTATTTTCCTTGATACATCGAGCCACATAACTACCATATATGTTCCCATAAAGCTCAAACCATCCTCCTATAATCACCAATAAATTACATCACTTCAAACTAGTCAAATTTATGAAAAAATTATATATTTTTCTTCATTATACTTTTTAAAACGTCTGTAAATATGGAAATTTCTTCTGGAAAACACAGGGAATTTTTATTAATAAAATGTTGGCACCTTTGAATTAACCTAACAATCTTCAAATCGAATGAATGCGATTAAAAGTACAATTTGTTTTTTTACAAGGAAATCTCTTAATAGCGGACACCTTCCAGGATAAGAAAAATCTCTGTTATTAAGAGGTGTTTGTTATTTAAAAAATATTTAAATATTTTTAAACCATAATTCTTGAACACAGTTTAATTTATATGAAACTAGATACTGTGAATATTAACTACAACAATTTAATTACTGCACTGTGGAGTATTGTATACAGGATAACTATGACTAATTGATACATTTTGTATGTAGGTTACTGTACAGATTGCATATTATACAAAGCAATACACAAATTAAATAAAATATGAACACTAGAGCTTCTGTACTGAGTATGTGCACACAAGCACAGACAACTGCTGGAACACGCCCCTGATAATGGTTCGGTAGGGGTCGGAGCTATGACCTTTTAAATACCACAGACTGTTATGCATAAATATGCATCATTTGAAGTGTCCTCCTTGTCAGTTATTGAGAAAGTCCGTTATTTGTAAGTTGTTTCACCGTGTGTGAACCAGTGTTATTCTGTCGGGGACATTTAAGCTGTCCGTTATAAAGAATAATCCGATACTCAAAGGTGTACATAACAAACTACTAAAAATGAAGGGCAACTTATGATGTTCGCATTTAGTCTAATATATTTAATAGTATATTAGCAGGGACTTGCCGAGGAATTGCAAAGGAGTGTGTGATTCACAACATGTACTGTGTACCAACATTGACATACGCAGTGGAAACGTCGGTAATGAAGGAGCAGGATAAGAGCACAATTCAAGATGGTGAGATGATATTTCTGAGAAGTACTATAGGGGTGAAAAGAATGGATAGAGTGAGAAATGAGAGGGTGGAAGGAATAATTAAAGAAGAGCCAGTGATTGACAGGATAAAGAAGTCACGACTAAGAATAAAGGAGGTGGAGAAGATATCATAAAAAGATGCTGGATATTGAAGTGGAGATTAAGAGGTCAAGAGGAAGCTCTTAGAGGAAGTGTGTAGGAGAGAGGAGAAGGCTTGGTCATGGTGGGGAAATAGGAATGCTAGAGAGGTTTATGTTCCAGTGGCTGGAAACTGTTTACGATGATCATGATGATGATACTTAGTGTAAAAGTGTATTTGGTATTCATTAAACGGTTCATGATATGGTAATAACATGTTAGGAAGAACATTACCGGTATCTGACACTTTTAAAGTAATACTAATCATTTTTACAAATGTCATCATTGATGTTTTGCTCTCTTTTTTTAAGGTCCGTGTTTCACTATTTGTTCAGGTTATATGCATATTTAGTAGGTACACTAATGTGTTAGGGATTATGAAGGTTTGGTTTAGAGGAAGTGTACTCACATTTATTTACATGGAGAGAGTGTGACAAACTATTTAGTAAAAACCACACTCATTAGATTTGACCGGGACTCTAAAAACTAGACCTCCATGTAAACGGCATGCCAGTATAAATAAGAGAATGACACCTTAGACCATCTCTTGACCCCCCCCTACCATCCTCAATAAATATGATTGCATTTTCCAAAAACTAAAAAGCTATTCTCGTATTCTTGCTCTGTTCTCCGTGTTGCATGATTTAGTATTTTGATGTATTTGCTTGTATTTTAGAAAACTTACCTATGTGTAAAACAATTCAACCTTTGTGCATGCGCCTAATATATTAATTGCTAATCCATTACATTGCAGGTGGTAATACAAGTATGGTGTAATTTATATTAAAAATATTAATTTAGTTTTTAATTTGTCTATGACAATTATTAGAAGATAAGTTAACTCTCCCATAGTGATATAGTTTTCCCTTCTTCACTTCTAATTTTATTCAAACACTAATTCTTTAGTTAATATTGAAAATAGTAGCTAAAAAAATAATGTTTTTTGTTAAAATGTGTATTCACATTCAATTATGGGATAAGTTATTTGTATAGAGACATGTTGTAAGGTTTGGTCTATAATTATGTGGGGCTATACCGCTATATCGACTTTAAAAAAAATATCTAATTTTTTAAATATTAACCTTTTTTTACTCCCTCTTAGGTATTTTAGGATTTGAAGGACAAATCCTTGCTTTGTATATTCTAAAGATTTTCCCCATGTCAATCCAACTACTAGCAACCAAAGCCATAACGATTCTTGTAACAGAACAAAACGTTGTAATTGGCCGTTCTTGAGCTTCCATTTTTGTTCATTTGAAACATGTGTCTTGTGGCAGTCGTGTTCATTTGAAACATGTGTCTTGTGGCAGTGGTGTTTATTTGAAACATGTGTCTTGTGGCAGTTATGTTCATTTTGAAACATGTGTCTTGTGGCAGTGGTGTTCATTTGAAACATGTGTCTTGTGGCAGTGGTGTTCATTTGAAACATGTGTCTTGTGGCAGTCGTGTTCATTTGAAACATGTGTCTTGTGGCAGTCGTGTTCATTTGAAACATGTGTCTTGTGGCAGTGGTGTTCATTTGAAACATGTGTCTTGTGGCAGTCGTGTTTATTTGGTTCTAATTGTTAGATAAGTTGTTAAAGCACATGACTACCAAGTTAAAGGTCTTGTGTTGATTTTTAATGGGGCTACCCAAACATTTTCAAGCACCCAGAAACTTAAGTGGGTATATGCTATTTCCTGGGTGGAGATGTCTGCCAGTAGGAGAACATAGAGGGGAGGAGGAAATTAAAAAATACAATATAATTTGTATTTTAAATCCTCCTATTAAATTACACCATTAGATTCACAAAGATCCATTCTACGCTCTTATAACAGTTAAATTTAATTTCCCGGACATTTATCTCTTAACGATCAACAGAAATATGTGGATTGTTGTACTTTTAAACTCAGAAAATGTCAACTTGTAAAAATAGCTTAAAAGTTGATATTTTCACTTTGAAAGTAAACAAATCCACATACACACATATATATATATATTTAACCTAAGCACAACATCTGAATGGCAATATTGTGGCTACCTAGGCATCACCCTTACCCTGTATTTATTGTGTTTGTGATATTACTGGTGTATATTTGATTCAGCGGTGACGGTAAGGGTGTTTGTGAAGCTGACGGGATGTGTTCGTGAACTGACTGGGGGTGTGTTTGTTGTAGAAGACCATCTCCACGTGGAAGAAGTGGTCAGCTGGGGACTCAGGACCTGGGGGGAGAATCTCTGGATCCGTTTGCGGACTCGACCCCAAGTAAGACTTGGCTCACTACTGTTATCGGTGTGATTTCACCCAGCTCATCCTGCTAGGTTTGATAGTTGACACCTTCACTATTCACCCTCTTAATCCTATTCACACCACTGTATACAAAAGGAAAAAAGTTAAAAAAAATATTTTTAGCTACCAATTCTATCTGATATTAAAGTAGTCTTTGGTTAAGCTAATTTTAAAATTGTGTGCAGAAATGATTTTGCATTTTTACTAACAAATAGTTGCCCTCAAATAAAAAGTAGTAAAGAAGGCTGACTACACTTTTACTAGACCATATTTTTATTTTATTGCTATCATCATTATTATTACTATCATCATCATTACATTTTAGTACCTGTTCAGGTTGTATGTATACATAAATTACGTTAGTAAAATAGGGATTAGGAAGGTAGAATTTGGGGAAAAATCTATCTGCATTTGCGTTGAGAGAGATGGGGAAACCATTTAGGAAGAAACACCCTCAATATACCTGACCAGTATTCAAACCCTCACCTCCCCTCATTGGTAATACATTCACAAAAAAGAGCAAAGCACTGGACCATGCAACCACAGATGCAGTTAATGTTTTGTTAATGTGGTATTTAAAATTTTAAATATTAATAATAGTTATCAACATGATTAAATTAAATGAAAAAAAAGAAGAAATTAGGCTTGGTAATTACCAATCAAAATCTCAAAAATCAATCCAGTTACAAAATCAGTGTATACAAAACCTTAAGCAAAACAATTGCAAGCTAATCTTTTATCAAATTTACATGCACTCAGTTAGTCTTTGTGTGACTTTCAGATTTTGTGAGGCACCTGCCTCTGTGGCGCCGTACGAATGGCCCGACGATATCACCAAATGGCCCATCTGCCGCAAGACCAACTCTAACCCGCAGATGCGCTCACGCTACAAGGACAAGATTGCAGACCATATGGTGTGCGAGGTGATCGGCCACCCCTGTTGCATAGGCATCCATGGCATGTGCCGTATCACCACCAAGGAATACTGCGACTTTGTGAGGGGCTACTTCCACGAGGAGGCTTCACTCTGCTCGCAGGTGGGAAGCAGATTAGGCTTAACTCTGCTTGCAGGTAGGAATCAGATGAGGCTTAACTCTGCTCGCAGGTGGGAAGCAGATTAGGCTTCACTCTGTTCGCAGGTAGGAATCAGATGAGGCTTAACTCTGCTCGCAGGTGAGAAGCAGATTAGGCTTCACTCTGCTTTCAGGTAGGAATCAGATGAGGCCTCACTCTTCTTGCAAGTAGGAATCATATAAGTCTTCACTCTGCTCACAGGTAGGAATCAGATGAGGCCTCATTCTGCCTGCAGGTATATACCAAAATAGATTACACTATAGCAGTGTCTCTCAAACGTTTCCCGACAGCGGATTCCGTTATAAGCTTTCAACCCTACAATCCTACTAAATAATATTAAATTCAGTGAAAAATAACAACCTAAACACAAGAATCAAACCTGGCATTTCGATTCCCATGTCCAGGTTGTCACTCTTTGGTTGATTGAATTCAATTCAGTCATCAGGATTGATTCTCCAAACTATCCTCAAGTGTTAGTAGTTTTACAATTTGGTATAATCTTCTGTTATCTCCAGGTGTCCTGTCTTGACGATGTATGTGGCATGATCGCCTTCTTCTCGCCCGAAACACCCGACCAATTCTACCGACTCTGGATGTCTTTATTTCTACATGCCGGGTAAGTTGGCTTATTTCAACATAGTCACATAATAATAATAATCATTCGCTCAAACCGAAAATTTTATTTTATTTTGAAGAAAAGTTTATCTTCAAAAAATTACGCTTTAGGCAATAGAATAGTTGAGGAGAAATTTCTAAACACTAGAAACCAATTGGTTTTATAACATTCCCGGGTGGGGCCCCGTCATTAGGAGAACATAGAGGGGAGGAGGAAAATACAAATGACAATACAATTTGTATTCTAAATCCTTCTATTAAATGACACCATTAGATTCACAAAAATCCATTATACGCTCTTATAACAGTTAACTTTCATTTCCCGGACATTTAGATCTTAATGATCAACAAAAAATATGTGGGTTTTGAAGTTTTTAGATTTAAAATGTCAACATTTAAACTATGTATACAAGTCTATGCATGTAGAGGGTCGTAGGAAATATTTTTGTGTTAATTCCAGTAAACAACAAACTAGTGAATTGTTAAAGGTTTTATCGGTATTTAAAACTAATTTCATGCCAATGCATTACTATGGGAGGAAGTACTGGAAAGAGATGTGGAAATAAATAAAAAAACACAAAACTACTTTTACATTGAGAAGAGTACCATTTTTCACACTCAGCAATGCTACCACTGGACAAAGAGGTAAAGGCTTCCTAAACCGAAATCATTTGATAACATTCGATTCTTTGATTCAGAAAATCTCCATAAGATAGTCTAAAAATGGTTACTTAGCTTCTTTTTTAAGAGTAAAAAAGGTAATAAAAAGGAAAATGGGAACGAATTACAAAAAAAAAGAAAAAAAAATGCATATAAAAGGGTTCAAAGATTAAGGTTACTGTCTTCCTAAAAGTTAAAAATCCACACACACATTGCAATATTTCTCTAATAACTTAGAATATTCTCTTGGTAGCATAGCAATAAATTACTAAACTTGTTTATGAAGGAAATATCTAGTCCATTCTACTCTCCATCTTAGTACCAGAGCTGCAGCAATGTGTGTAACACTTCGTTGAAAATAAGCTACTTTTGCATTTTCAGACCATATGGATTAAACAGCCAAGCTAAGTCTGGTTAAGAGCTATCCTGAAATCATTCCATGCCAAGGGAAATGTCTTCACAATTTCCACAGTCCTGGATAGCTTAGGGTTTAGATATTGGCCTCCCTATTAAATATCATAATCGAGTTAAGGATCTTGAATGTGTTTCAACACTCCAGAAGGACTTAACATATCAATCATACACAGTAAATACACCAAAGAAGTTAATATATATATATATATATATTTAATGGAAAACTCATTACTTTTGGAAATAAATAATAGAGGTATGGGAATGTCACTTTTTAAATGTGAAGAGTGCCAAAGATAATGTTTTGTTAGCTGCCTCATTATTAAATTATCCAATAAGTGCACACACGGGAAAAGATAGGTTTGCAGAAAAAAACAAAGCTCACTAAATTAATTTATACTGACATTTCTTAATTAATCCATTCAAAAATTATATATGTCATTTAATCACAAATGCCTATTTAACCACTGTTTTTTTTCTGGTTTTTTTTTTTCAAAGCACTTCGTCTTATTAACCCTTTGAGTTATATGCTCATGTACTAATTATGCTTATGGTTTAAGGGATAAAGAATGTTATATCTTGGAAGAAGTATACCCGAATTTGCTTTGAGGAAGAGTGGGAAACAGTTTTGAAATAAAAACTTCGTTACTCCTGACTGAGTTTCAAACCTTGATCTACCCATCATTGGCAATCTAGTCTACTGCGAGAGTAACACCTTAGACCACGTTGCCACCTTTAAACCACTGTTATTAATAATTTAAAAAAAACTTCTTGATGCCAGCTTGCGATCGAGCCATACCGACCGACCAGCCACCGTTTGTTGGCGAAGATAGTGTCAACTTTTGTGAATAGAGGCTGTCATGTGGTCAGTACAATGAACTCTCCGACTGTTAATCTCAGTTTTCTAGACTGGAGCCACCAAGGTTTTGTTCAAGTAGTTCCTCATTTGTCCTCACGAGGCTGAGTTGACCTCGTTCCAAACCCACTGCCTCACAGAAAGAGCTGGAGGTGCCCGGGATCGAACCCGGGACCTCTTGATCTATATCTAGAACCGCGCACCATTAGGACACAAAGGTAGCCCCTATTAAATAATATAAAATATTGAAGAAAGCACAAGAGGAAGCACAAACACAATTGAAACCTGGAAACGTCTCCTCTTAACCAGATAGATTTATTGTTCCAGAATCTTCCAGCTGGCCATCACGCTGGTCATCCAGTACTTCCTGATGAGAGACCTGGAGAAGTTGACAGGGTCCCTCCGGATCATGATCATCTACATGGGCTCCGGAGTGGCAGGGAACCTGGCCAGCGCCATCTTTGTGCCGTACCGTGCCGATGTAAGTACCACTTTCCTTTGATAGTCATCTTAACATTTCATTTGGCCAACAGATTGACTGTTTAGTTTAGTTTTTTTCTATCACTGCATCTGACTACTAATTCAGGTCATATGCTTATGTAATAATTATACTAACAGGTTAAAGATGAGGAATTTTGAATTTAAAGGAAGTGTTCCCGCATTTACGTTGAGAGAGAGTGGGAAACCATTTAGTTTAAAAAAAACTCACTACACCCGACCGGAATCAAACCACTATCTCCCTGTCATTGGAAGTTTAGTCTCTTGCGAGAGTTGTGCCTTAGACCATACGGCCTCAGAAGCAGGTAGATTGGTATTTATTTGATTGGTATGTATAACAGCAGAGGTATTAATGGTTTAATCTAGAGGATAGGATTTGGAACATATTTACCCAAAGTGGTAGGCACACAGATAAAAGATCTTTTAATTTGTCTGTAGCAGCCAGAAGCCAGGGTTCAAATCTCAGTCAGCTTTCTCTCACCCTCAATGTAAATGGGGAGTTTTTACTTCAAAATTCCACCTTCCATATGTGGTAGGATGTGGATTACAGATACAATTGGCAAACTATCCAATTTTATAAACAAGATGAGTGTAAATTTGTATTAAATACACCAGCATTTGCATTAATAAAGGATAAAAAATACACTTAAAGAAATAAAAAATTTGCAACTCTACACAAACTAGTGTGTCTGTAGGTATAGTCATTATATAATAATAAACACTCTATGGTGTCCGCTCCCATAAGCGAGCTATACTGACTGAGTGGCTGCCGCATACCACATGTTGTCCAAGATAGGGCCAACATTTGGGAACAGAGGGTGTCATATGGTCAGCACAACAAACCATCTGGATGTTAATCCAATTTTTTTCTATACCGAAGTTGCTACTTTTACACTCAAGCAGCAACTCAATAGCTTTAGAAAATATATAAATAGTTGTTGCTGTCAACATACTCAAAATAAAACTATTTTTGATTAGTCTAATGATATTATAATAATATCTGTAAATAGTGACATTGACTTTACTAGCTTTTGTAACTGGCAGAAATAAAATCAGTCTGACACCTTAGCTCAGTTGGTAGCATGTGTGCCCACTGAGTTAAGGGTTCCGGGTTCAATTCCTGGCATGGCTAAAAATTTATCATTGATGACAATACGGATTTATCCTTTCACATTGATAAACTAACGGCCGAGGACTGGATGTTGTGCTTATCCTAGCCTTAAGTTAGTTTATAAAGCTCTAGCAGGAAGTTGAAAATATATGGCTTGAATAAAATAACTGGCACAGGCCACAGGTTGTAAACAGTAATGGGTGTCAATTAAAGCAATAAAATCAATTAATCTTGCAATTAGTTTGCTGCAGCTTCTCCACTTTTATCCATCCTGGGTCAAATTTTTACCTTTTTGTACCTTATTCTGCCAAAATAGTTCGCTATCTGATTCAGGTACTCCAGTCTTGGTTATGCTTTAACATTCATACATTCTGTTAGGTGTTAAATTAAAGGTCTGGGGTCTGGTTGTTTGGTTTCCCCTAAAAATTATTGGGGGTGGACCACCAATAAATAGTATTAGAGCTTTAGAATAAATTCAAACTAAAAAATTTTTAATCTCGAATCCGATATTTTTTTGAATCCCGAATATTCTTGGGAATCCCTTAGAATCGTAATAGATCATCACTTATATTCTGTAACTGGCAGTGTGTAGTAATCAGCAGGTGTATAGGTCGGGAGTGAAATACCCCAGAAAATAAACTGTCACAATTTTCCCTCAGGTGGGTCCATCCGGCGCCCAGTTCGGTCTTCTGGCCTGCCTCATCGTGGAGGTGCTCAACGCGTGGATGATGTTGAAACAACCGGAGCAGGCTCTGCTCAAACTGATTGGCATCACTCTAGTCCTGTTCCTGTTTGGCATGCTGCCCTGGGTGGACAATTACGCACACTTGTTCGGCTTCATCTTCGGCTTCTTGCTGTCGTATGCGCTCATGCCCTTTGTGTCGTTTGGCGACTACGACCGCCAGAAGAAGGTGTGCCTCGTGTGGGTGTGCCTTCTATCATCGTTGTTCCTCTTCACAGCGCTCGTTGTGCTCTTCTACATCATCCCGGTGTATGACTGCGAGGTGTGCAGCTACTTCAATTGCGTGCCACTCACCACCGACTTCTGCGCCAGCCAGAACATCAACTTCATGAGGGAAGAGCCCGTGGTATGACGACAGTGGCTACGGTTGGACCAAACCGTACGCTTGAACTTTGCCTCCGCGGTCGCCTTCGTCGGTGTCCGGGTTACCGAACAAACGGGTTTCAAACTCTTGCAGAGATGATGGGAAGGTGAAATCCGATCAATCAATTGGTGTGTTTATTTTTAATAATAAAAACCACCAATACTTTAAAACAACTAAAAAGAGAAATGTGGCTTTTCGTTACAACCGAAATATTCGTCAATATCGCTTACATCCTGAAATCCTTCTTGTATCATGTCTGGTGGTGTTGATTTGTGTGAAATAAAATTCCATTTTAAATACAAAACACATGCAAAAAGCAATCAAATATTGAAGGAATAAATACTTGTACAATGTTTTTATATCTTAAAAATATCTGACGCAAAAATAGGTGAATAATATAATACATGTGTGTGCCGTAAGCAAGAAATTTGTTAACAATAAAACAGAATCATTTGTGAAGTAAGTACAGTAATATTAAACCTAGATGTTACCCCTTCATCCAAACAGTTTGTTATTTTTCTTTGCTCTCTCTCTCTATCCAAACATGCATCGCTACCAGGATGAGAAACCCTCAAAACAATGCTACCAACACAACCAATTAAAGCTATTTAATTTATAATGATGGCCAACTGTATTAGCGACACTGGCTATAAAAGTACACCTGTTTTTTAGTACATTTGGAAGTGATTTATGAAGATTTATTTTTATTTACTTTTTACCCTGGTGTAGTTGTGTCATAAATATTGTGAGTGGGTTGTTTGTTTGGCTATACACTGCGGGTACTAAGGTGATGTTTTTTAATGATGACTGTTCAAGTGTGTTGTAAAACTAGCATAAATTTGGAGTAAAGATGTTTACTTTACTTGGATCTCTCGCATGTGGGCTTCGAATAAATGGTGCAATATCCTTCAATGGGTTTTTAACACCTACATCATTTTTCAAGTAAAATACAAAATATTATATACATAAACTAATAAATCTGATAACAAACTTAAAACAAAAAATCTTCTTTGCTGTTTCATTACACTGAGATTAAACATTTTGAACTTTTTTTATTTATTTATATATATATATATATATATATATATGACCATTAAATGTCTTAATAATGGGGCTTAAGGTTCAAATTTGTAATGTATAAATAAAGTATAGTATCTTTTCTCAACAAATGTCCTTGCACATGATCAACACGGTATAATCTGTAACTTGAAAGGAAATATTCTCACACTGATGTATTTCTTAAGGGAAAGTTAGTCTTTGAGCTTCAAATTCAGCTAAAACAATCCTCAGTTACTATCTTATAATGTTCTGTTCAAATTGATTTTATCGCTTTGTTTAGAACATCTTATCTTTATCTAATAACTCTAACATTTCACGTGAAATACCGTTAAAAATGAGCTGATTTAATATTTTTGTGGTTCTTTTATTATTATAAACTTAAAATGTAGCTAAGTCTGGATAGAAACAAACACATTTATTTCTTCATTTATTCTTAAACACTTGTATACTTCTCGCTTCTTCAAACATCCACAGTTACACATTGTTTTTAATTTTCAGAAATTTTCTTTTTTCATATAAAGAGACACATTTAAAACACACAAAACATAAAGAGAGATAATATATGAAATTACATGAACTACATATTTCAAATTCTTCAAGGAGCATGTAGTTCTATATAATATATTTATTTGTGTTTTGTGTGTTTTAACTGTGTCTCCTTATATGAAGGAATATTCCTTATATAAAGAATATTCCCGAAAATTCAAAACACAATGAAAATATGGAAGTTTGAAGAAGTTGGAAGTGTAACAGAGAAAGAATAAAGATGTGTGTGTTTGTTCCTATCCATACCTAACCTTCATTATCACTTATCGTACCTTACATTATTGTACAATATTTCTACACTGTTTTATCATATCATATATTTCCAGGCCTTTAGGCAATAGTTATTTTTATTAAAATGTAGTTTGACACCATTTTAATACTAGAGATACAGATACAAGATACATTCATTTCATCTTGATTTTATCTTGAATCATATTTGGAAATAGTGAACCGCTTCTTAAATAACGCAGTATTTTTTAACATCTGCAAAGCATAGATTGGAATTATGCACGTGCAAAGCTATTTGTTTGGTTACATAGATTTTTTACTAATATCTTTTAAAAGTTGGCCAAAGTCCTTGACGCGTATCACAACAAAACTTGTGGTATTTTTTACAACTTTAATCTTGTTTCAAATAGTTGAGATATTTTTGATTCTCACCCATAAAAGAAACTTAATCATATTATACAATATTTCTTATGATTATTGATATTATCTTTTTTTTTTTGCCTAGGTGAAATCCTTTGAGATATTGCACAATTTTTGTGTTATAACATTTTTTATTTTTTTATCTGAATCAATCAACAATGTAATGTGCAGGCATCTTTATACATTTTAAATTCAAATTATATTCAAGGTTTGACCTATTTAGTCTCATCCTTACATTTTTTATTTCAAAATATTTATTATATACACAAGAAATCAATATTTAGACCCAAGATAGACCAAAAAAACATGCTAAAATATCTTATCAAAAAACAAGATTGTGCTAAGGTCATTTTTCCACGCACAAATGGAAGTCAAAGTGAAACTTGAAAAAATATGAAGAAAAGTGAAAAATAGTTTGTTTTTTTAAATCTTCACTTAAATTACAAATACAGTCATAGTAATGATGTTGATAATATAAATCAAAACGTGCTAAATGTATATGTTTTTAACACAAGCATTTGGCTTTAAACAAAAAATTAATGAAAGTAAGATGTAGCCTGAATATTATTTAAAAAAAAAAAAATTAAAGCCCTGGACAAAATGATTAAAAGATAGTTGAATTTTGAACACGAGCCAACCTCAAAAGCTATAAATGATATTATGAAAAAATTTGATCAATACTTTTTAAATGCAACAAAAGTAAAGATATTCCTTATGGGGTTAAAATATTTGTTGTTGTTTGACCTTCATCGACGTTGAAGTAAATACTTATTGATGTTCTTGTTTGGCTTTGACTTTTCTAAACTTTGCACACCCTTATTAAAAAATATAATTAGTTTAACAGCAATTACTATAACATAATCTAGTCTGATTTTCCTAATCTTAAATATGTTAAGGTTAGGAAAAGTATTTTAGGTTATGTTATTATAATAAACACTAAATTTGTTAATTATATCTATAAAAATAGGGAAGCTTAGCATTCTATTTTCCTCTACACTGCCCATATTGGGTCGAGGTGATATAATACACTAGAATCACATGTGAACTATTTTCATCAAAGTTAACAATACTCTAATAATTTGTGATAATTATGATATTGTTACATCTTTAGGTGAGAGTCAAGAAATGTTTTAAAAAGACACAAATATAACACCATGACACCTGCAAGGTGTGTATACATTTACACCAGAACAAAAGTCTATGCATGTCATTCACTACTAAGGATCATATAGGGACTCATTAATAAGCCGATTATGTTAATCGTTATCGGGCATGTAAACAAAGATCTGGTCCTAGAATGCCCCCAATAAAACTCATCTTCGTCAACTGTTTCCAACCTGTGGTCTGGTCAGTTTAGTAAAATGTCTCCATCTTTTTTCTGTCCTTTCACATTTTTTCTTCCTTTATTGGCTTCCATTCTTCTCCTCTCACTTGCAGATTTTTCTATCCTCACTACATGCCTATACCATCTCATTCTTACTTCCTCTACTATTTCAAATACCCTCACTATTTCCCGAATAACCTCATTCCTAATCTTGTTTCTCGTCATGACAGCTAACATGTTCCTCACAAACTTAATTCAAATATCCTCCACTTTCTTGGTCTCTCTTACATTCAATGTCCATGTTTCTGCTGCAAATGTAATAATGTGTTCCCTAAAACTACATTTAATTAAAATGCAGTCGGTGACCTGGTGGTCTAGGGGTAAGGTGTCAGACTTCTATGCTGGCGGCCGTGGTTCAATCCTCGGCTCCGGCACAGATTTATCTGATTACCAAACCCTTCTTTCACCTCTGACAATACATCTTGTTAATGTGGGGAATGCCAGGCCTCCACCGTGGTTCGGATTCCACGCTAAACTGTAGGTCCTCCATTCCATCTCACAATCATCCTACCATTATATATTAGCGTAAGTGCGTATAACCCGAACGGGTAGTAAGACGCGGTGATAATAATAATAATAATAATTAAAATAAAGCTATGTACATCGAGTCATAATTTATAATAAGGGCTGCATCTAATATAAGTGGTCTTCTAAGTCTACCTATAGTCGTAGGTATTGTGTGTCGGCTGTAGCTCTCTATTTTCTTGTGCTGTTACATTCCAGGTAATACAGCTTGGACGTATTCAGTTAAGAACCGTGCGATGTTATTACAGGGCATGAATAATTCATCTGTCTCCCCCTTATCCCCATGAAATTGAATCTTAGATACATACATGGTCATTATACACTATTTTGATAAACAATTAAACTGTATTATGTCTCTGGCTCGGGTGTGAATATTTACTTTAAAAAATATTTGTGTATATATATTTTTGTACTTAAAGTATTTTATAAGTAAAATACTAGAGATGAGTCAAATCCTATATTTCTCGAATCCTAAGCTTTAAAAATGTATGATTTAAGTTGATATAAAATATTTAAAAAAGTCATTTAAGTCTTGGTGTCACCGACAAATGGCTTTTTTTTTTTGTCATGGCTCATCATCATAAACTGTTTCCAGCCTGTGGCCGGGTTCGTTAAGTAAAATGCCTCCATCTCTCTCTATCCTTCCACCTCTCTTCCTCTCACTTGCACACTTGCTGCTATCTGTTCCTCCCATCCCTTCCTTGGTCTCCTTTGTGGTCTCTTCTCTACATATTTCATATCCATTGATCTTCTTGGTATCCTCTCCCAATTCATCCCCATTACGTGACCTTACATCTTCAATCCTAATCCTATCTCTTCTGGTGACAGCTAACATGCTCCTCACGAACTTCATTCCCATGGCATCATCCACTGTCCTTGTTTCTATTTTATCCAAAGTCCAAGTTTCCGCTGCATACGTTATTATGGGCATTTCCTTACACTCAGGGGGCACTTTTCTTTTCCATAGTAGGTCTCTTAGTAGGTCTTTTAAGTAAGTTAATTATATTGATAAAAAAAATCCTTTTTTTGTGATTTTGTTGCTTTCCTAACCACACAAACCTATATAATTAATTTTACCAATTGCTTAAAATTGTTATTTGAGGTTAAGGTCTTCATAATTATTGTATGCCAGATACTTTTGTGAAATTTTTACAATCTTTCGAATATTATCAGATTTCTGGAACTGAGAATTTAAGTAGTAAAACAAAAACAACACGATTTGTTAGATATGATATTAAAAAGGTCAAGCCTTAAGCTAGGGTTGTTACTTAACTACACCACCTAACCAGGGAGTCTACCATTCATTAAATGAGATTTTTGTCATGAAAATCATTAGAAATTCATGACATTAGCTTTTAGGTCATGAATTTTGTGAGCCAAGTTCTTTGTACTGATAAGAATAGTATTATTTTTTTATACTGTGCTCAAAATTAGCTTAAATTTACAACTATTCTCCCATTCACTCCATAGTTCAGAAATGAGAAATTCTTAAAAATTAGTATTGATGAAATTTTGAATGAAAATTTCAGAACTTTTTATTGGTGGCTGTTGGGATATTAGGAGCCACTTTGTTTTGACATAATTGTCTATCTTCTTCTGTGACTTTTTTACTTTCTTTTTTTTACATAATTCGGTAGACACCCTGATGACATATGTCTTGTTTAACAGTCACTTTATTTTTTTAAATATTGGATTATGTGTAGAAAATGGTTCCAAGCCCAAATGAAGAGGAATATGTAATGAATGTATTGTATCGTGCTTAATAGAGTGAAGCTTTGTTAAATCTCTATCATGACTCTTTCAGATTGACAAATGAACTTGGAAACCAAACAAACTAAAAAAGGTAATATAGCTTTTATGATCCTCAAAACAAACAAAAAAAATCTACATTTTATGTCATTGCTATGGTTTTTTGCTTGTACACAAATTTATACATACTCCTGTTTATTCTTATCCCTAACTCCTGCATCCTTTTCCACTCAAATCTCACCATTTCCATAGAAAAAATAATTACTGGACCCCTCTGTTAATATATTATACACATTATATATTATATACTATGTGTCAGATCTCTTGCATCGACTGGAAAACAGACTTAAGTCTAACTTGAAACAGAAATACAACAAATACTTTGCAAAAAAAAAAAATGTTTGCAATGTGTCTTTTTTCTATTAAATCTTTTCAAAAAAAAAACTTAAAAAAACGCATTTAACAGCAAAACCATACACACAAGTGTCTATATATATTAAAAAAAAGTATATATATAAATTTCAAGAATGATAAATAGACATGTACAGTTTGTGATAATTTTTTTTTTCATCATCAACTCATTATCAATATCACCACCAAATCATCCATAGTGCTTTTTTGAGCATGTGATATATAAATATAAAATATGTAAAAAAAAATCATATAACTCTTTTTAATTATACGTGGTGTGAGAATTAAGCAAATTACATAAATACTTTGTAATCTCGTCTTCTGCTAAGCGTGTGGCTTTAAAGTGCGCACAGAAATATTCTATAATAATTTAATCTGAAAAAAAAAACTCTGAGCGAACAAAGGACAACTAAAGTCAAAAGTGTTGGATAAAAGACCAGCTGTGTTACCGTAAGAATGTGTTTGTTATGATATTGATATCAAAGTTTCCTTATTTACATATGGTGTTCTATCTGTATATTTGCAGAATTTCTTGTGAAGAGGGAGTATGGGAAAAATGCGTAAGGGACACATTTTACAAAATCTTGTCTTGGTTCATTATATATTCTGAAACTGGTGTGACACTGGGATCTTTTGAGTGAGTGTCTATCTTTTGAGTGAGTGTCAAAAAAAAAAAAGAGAAAAACTAAATAAAAAAATATGAACACTCCTTTAATAAAATTGAACTGTACTTCTTGTGTGAGACAGAAATATTTATTTTTTTTCCCTTGCAAATCTTAATTCGAAAAAAAATTTAATAATCTGGGAACATGTTAAAAGAATTATTTGTTTACAAAAAAAGTAGTATTTTAAAAAAATAAAATAAAAAATCAGAGAGTTGACTCTCTGATAAAATGTACAGGTTCAGTTCTGAAAAAAAACAAAAAAACTTTCACCTGCCAAACTCATTCAGTATGATTTTTATTTGTTATGATGAAATGGCGTGTGACTTATTGGTTATATAAGTTTAGAAAGATGATAAGTTAAATTTTGTTTTGAAATATACTTTCAATATTTATATAAAAAAAAAAGTGGCTCATGTGTTTATGTGTAGAAGTCATTATGTATATTATTTCCAGCAACCCCTTGATAAATACTCTCTAATACTATCCAAACAAGATTTACATATTTTTATAATATAAGCAGAGCTTAGTGGTAAAATGATGTCAGATTAGGTACACAATACACACAAACTCTTTATTTCAAAACAGAATGATTATACATGTTACAAATAAACAAACAAAAAGTAAAAATGGAAAAGGAAAGATAGAGGTATCCAGAAATATGTCAACCAATTACCAGTGACGGGTGACGTATTGATGTCTGTTCCGCCTAAGGAAGTACGAGTATTCAGGGTTAGAGTTTTATTTGAGTTGTAATAGTTTGGTTGTTTTCAGCATCGCATCTTAATACCCTTCGGGTTATACATTTATGTATTAATTACGCTAGGTACTTAGGGATTATGAAGGTTACATTTAGAGGAAGTGTACTGACATTCACCTGGAGGAAAAGGGGAAAACCAATTTAGAAAAACCACCCTCAGTACACCCAAACAAATCTCAAGCCACAATTTCTAGCCTACTGTGAGAGCAACATGTTAGACCATGCGACCACCAAAGTGGGTTTTTGGTAGTTATTTAAACTCTTCTGAAGTCCATCTTTAAAAATTTTAGTTTGATTCAATTTTAAAATATTATTCTTTAACCAACAGTTCCTTAATAAATGATTTAAATAGATCTATATCTTGTACGGCTATATTAAAACTAAACTATTTGAAAAATGACACCTGGTAATTGAATTTGGGAATTTTGCTACGGGACATTCTTTACTCATTGTCCAAGTCATAATCTTTGATGTAAACTCAAACGATAATTGAAGAATGACTTAGTGGTAAAATATTGTGTTAATAAGATAAAAGGTCCAGGGTTTGATCCCAATGTCCGAAGTCATTTTTAAACTAGTTTAATTGCCGTATAACTCCAAGGCAGGACACGATACAAAATATTAATTTCCACCTATTGTATTTATTAATTTTAGCTAAACAATTTGGATTTGTAAGATCATAACTTTTTTTTTCCACGAATAACTTAGTGTTATTAAAAAATGTATGTTTATTTTTATGTTTTTATTCCTGGGTTTATTACATAAATTCAACTTGAAATGCAGTCAAATAATTATATATATCGCTAAAAATCAACTAAAAACATCAAGTTTTTTTAATTCAAAATCGATTCAAACTCAACTCTAAGTAAATAACACATGCTCATACACCCCTTATTGGCAAAACTGAATGCACCCTTCTATCCCCATTAGAATGTAAACGGCGGAAAGCAGTGCGAGCTACCCCTTATGAGTCTTTGTGCCATTAAAGTGGTGAGCATGATGAGACAAAGGCTGAGTAGGTCACCACGCGCAACTTGCACCTTTTATTTTTTATACATTACCTACATGTTAGACTGCAGAAGGGAAGTGATGCACCCTGAGAATTTATAACTATGTGTTTTGTTGTGTTTCAATTGTGAAATTTGAGGCCAACAATTTTCTGGTAAGTGTCTGGTCTCGCCCTTCTATCCTCTTTTCAATGTTTAATTTAAAATAGCAGTTTGGTGCCTTTTTTCCCTTTGTATACAAGTGGCCGTTACTAATATAGCTATATAGCTAGCTATCCATTTTATAAGTAAGTTCGCACGTCTCTTTTACTGCTTTTCTATCTTCAAAAATGTTGTTGTCTCCTCAAAATTACGTCATTGTAGGTCATACCTGTCCTACATTTGTATACGTCACTGCCAGGAACACCGGAATCCAATTTTTCAATTTGAAGGGAAGTCAAATTGAATAAATTAAATATCCTCAAATTTTGAATATTTTTGGTTAGTTGTTTTAATAGGGTGTCTACTATGTCATGAAAGTCACAAGAAAATTACTAATTGCAAAAAAAGGTCATAAAAATCCATGAAAAGTCACAAATTTTCGATAGTCTTGACATAAAGTCACGAATATATTTTTGTTTAAATTTCACGCACATCGTAACAATGCGAACTCGTCGAATGCTGAGCCACCCATTACCCATGCTGCCATGCGCTAGCCGCAAGTTGCCTGATTATTTTTACCATGATACCAAGGACAAGGTTAATGTTCACCATCTAGTTAAAGTTTAATGTTGAGTGTGAGTGTATTACGCCTATATATGCATTTTATAATGTTTAAACATTTACCGAAGAAATTTTGTGGTCAAAAAAGGTCACCAAAAAAGTCACTAATTTTTGTTTCTCCAACTCAGTAGACCCTTTTTAAGCTTGGATATTATAGTGTAATTATTTATATAGCTTTATGCACTTAAATGACTTGGAAAATGTTTTATTGCACAATTGTTTCTAATATTTAGTTTAATTCTGATAAATCAAGTCACTATCACAACAAGCAATTCAATTATTTCAGATTTTTTCAATATTAATATTGTCTTGTACTGAACAGAACAGCTCAGAAGGACAATTTACTAATATTGGTGAAGATTTATAACTGTCAAGGCCAGATTTTTTTTCGGAGCATAGTCAAAAGATGATATTTGTTTTGAACCCAAGTCGAAGTTTCAAATCTTCGCACATTCTTACTGGAATCTTCCCACAATGGTGACATCTACTTATTTATATCTGTCAACACTGAATCGACTTCATATATTGAAAATTACACTTAAAACATGGGAATTACTTGAGAAAACTTGAGACCTTTACTTGATTAAGGGCCCCAATGTTCTTACAAATTAGTTATCTTTCTCAATCCTCGGTCCCGGCACAGATTTATCTGGTTGCCAAACCTTTCCTCACCTCTGACAAGACATCTTGTGAATGTGTGGAATGCCAGGCCTCCACCGTGGTTCAGATCCCACGTTAAACTGTAGGTCCTCCATTTCATCTCACAATCACCCTACCATTACACATTAGTGTAAGTGCGTATAACCCGAACGGGTAGTAAGACACGGTGCTAATAATAATAATAATAATAGTTATCTTTCACTACCCTGAACTCGGGGTAAAACACTCATAATTACCTATTATTTTGAGTACTTGTTGGATGGTTGCTTATGTCAAAGGTCCCAGGTTTAATTGCTTTGTCCAGACGTCATCAGTTTATATTATACTAGCTAAAGTGCCCGGTGTATAAGAAGAATGGGTAATTGAATTATTTGGAGATTAATAAATTTATTCATCTTTCATTAAAATGCTTAGTTAAAACACCAAAGAAAAATTAAATCATGGGACTAAAATATATAATTTTATATTCCCCTATTTGAAATTATTATTACAATATAAATTAATAGATACCTTGTGACTAATAAATTAATGAAAACAGTGAAATAAAGACATTAAAATAACAAGAGTCAATAGGAATTAGAATGTATTTTTAAACCTCCATCTTTTTTAAAGAAAGAAGAAATGATCTCTAAAATTATCCAGCCTGGAACAGTGGCAACGGAACCTTATTTTTGTAAGGGGTGGGGGTTAACCAGAAATATGTGTTTTTGAGGGACTTGAGCTCCCGACCCTCGAAGCCTAAAGAGGTGGGGGGTTTTTCCCTACAAATGTTTGACACTTGAATCTATTTGGGGTAGTTCTCCTCCATAATTATACTTTTATTTGGTATTTAGAACGATCTTCAACTGGTTTTTATTTTCGAAATAGATGCCACCAGAAGGTATTTGTATTTTGTTTTTAACTGTATATTATTAAATAATATAAGAGGAGAGGGAAATAAATCTAAAGGGGGGGGATTATTTTCAAGGGGAGATGGGATTACATCCTTATTTAAGTAGTTGCAAAATGTAAATTTTTATACTTCAAAGTATCTAATCCCTGCCTAAAATTACCATAAAAAATACTCCAGATAGCTTCTAGAGGTATTTAATGTGTGTAGGTTTTCTTTGCCTACATTATTTGAGGGACTGTAAGCCTCATCTCTCCACCCCCAACACTCCTCCACCCCTTAAAAATATTAAACTTGATACAGCCTTGTTTGTGCTTCGGCATTTTTTGTGTGTCATCAAGTGTGTAGTCTTATCATCGTATGAAGGACCTTACTTGAAAGTTCTAAAGGCTACTAAATATACTGTTATGTATTTGTACACCATACCTTGCATTCTACAACTGCCCCATAGTGGCAACACTGGCTAATCAACATTTTTATTTATATCTTCTGTGATACCTATGTTTAGGTTTTTAAGGATACCTATTATATTATAAGGTACAGGAAATCAAGTTGTTTGTTGGTATAGTCATTATCGTATATAGTTTACTGCTACTGGCAGGGTCTCTATAAACCTCCCACCACCTTTCTTCCTCTTGGCCTCCTGTCCGCCACCTCCATTTCAAGCATCCTTCTTGTTTTCCTCCCCTCTTCCATCCTCTTCACATGTTCATACAACCTCAATCTCACCTTTTACATCCTGATTTATTATCAAATAAATTCCTCCACCTGCATCGGTGGTCATATAGTCCAAGGTCTCAAACCACAATATAATGGATTGTCGATCGATAACGAGGGAGGTCGAGGTCTGAAATTTGAGTCAAGTTCACTACTTGGGAAGGGGGGGGTAGAATATTTTCCCCATATGGTTTTCCTAACCTGTCGCCAAACTAATGTCGGCTCGTTTCACCTTAAGAAACCCTCCTTAAGCTCTTCCCATCTAGAATAGTTTGTTAATATTTATTTTTCATTGTAGCTTAGTACCTGTTTGGGTTACACACAGCTTGATAATCAGCTTAGGGTTGAACGTACTAATAAATTATACAACAGAGTCTACCGCTGATAAGAGCTCCAAGTTGTTAGTCTTAAGCCACGCTAATTAGTCGCGTACAGACAATTTATAAGGATACCCAATATTATTTGTATCACGCAATAACTTCGAACTAACAAAAGCAGGGCTCTTAGCTGCTGGTCTTGCTGCTTCCGAGTGGTTGAGGAAGCTACAAGCTTGAATCCTTAGTTAGAGATTTAAAACTTAGATCTTAGCATGTTAAGTGTAGGTGATGCTTAGATTCTAAGGGATGTACAAGTTTCTGTGCTGGGTCTATTATTTCTGTTACTGGTTCTAAATCACAACTGAATACAAGAAATATTCTAATGCCATTTGATAAATTGGACATAATTAACTTCGGGCTAGTCATGTAAATGTGTTATCATTAACTACTAGCTAGTCATGTAAATATATCATTAACTACTAACCAGTCATGTCATATATATCATTAACCACCAGCTAGTTGTGTAAATATATCATTAACTACCAGCTAGTTGTGTAGATGTATCATTAACTACTAGCTAGTCATATAAATATATCATTAACTACCAGCTAGTTGTGTAGATATGTCATTGACTTCTAGCTAGTCATGTAAATATATAATTAACTACTAGTTAGTCATGTAAATATATCATTAACTACTAGTTAGTCATGTAAATATATCATTAACTACTAGTTAGTCATGTAAATATATCATTAACTACTAGCTAGCCATGTAGATGTGATATTATTAACTACTAGCTAGTCATATAAATATAGCATTAACTACTAGCTAGTCATGTAATATTAAAGTCCTATTCTAAGCTATCTAAAATATGTATTAACCTAACACTTGATGAATACATTCATAGGACTTTAAACCTGCTGCACCTATTTGGGTGGGGAGTGGGACTATCTTAAGCCCCTCCAATATTTCCCATATATATTCAAAATATATCATAGCACTCAATTCAAATGTTGATCTTACTTTTAATTTCTAAGAAAGAAATTGAATTTTCATGTTTTTACTAATTTATCTATATTAATTTACCAATATTGTCACAACACCGAACAAGATAAATTTTGCTTTAAGTCAAATATATACTAGAAATATTGCTTTTTAACAGTGCAGTTATCCTTTTTGGTGGTCGCATGGTCTTAGGCGTCACACTTGCAGCAGATTAGACTGCCGATGATGAGATGGGGAGGGGGGGGGATTGAGGTTTGAATCCCAGAGCTGTACTGAGGCTGGTTTTTCCTAAATAATAATAATACTTAGCACTGCGTCTTACTACCTGTTTGGGCGATATGCTTAAACACCAATTAGTTTTCCACTCTTTCTCCACATATATATGTATAATTTTATATACAGGCAAGATACTAAAACTACCACTTTCATATATTCATACATATACAAGTCATATGGCCTGATAGTGTCCATTTCGACAGATAGAATCAATACCAATAAAATAAAATTACAATGCAGACTGCCCAGATATAAGTTTGTAATTTTTAAGTCACCCTTCCTTCCGTGTTCTTACCATAGATTATAACTGACCCCGTGGTGTAGTGTTCACAGTGTACCTGGCTATGAGCCTAGGAGCCCCGGGATAGATTCCTGGCTAGTACCTTGGGTATTTTATTCGAAAGACAGATTACCCCTAACGGTTACTATGGTTTGGTTAATCTTAAGTTAGGTTTAAGTGTTTCCACACCCTCATACTCACTATCACCCTCATCTCATCTCATCGGGACATGGAAAGAGCCTCCACGAAAAGGAAGTACGGTTAGTACATTCGGGCGTCCTCTGAACAATAGTACATCAGTAGGCCTACTGGCTAATCTTCTCAGTGCACAATATTATTATTATTATTATTACCATACAGTATATTATGATAAATGATGGAATCACAAAGTGATACAAAGAATAACCCCTCTCAAATAGTTTCTAGGGTTATCCAAGGCTCAAATTTGTCTTGGAGGAGCCCCAACACACCATTCCGAACTACACTTTAAGTTGAGCCCAACGCTTATTTCCGAAGAGCTTCCAGAGCCCCTGTATTCATAGTAAAATATAAGACTTCTTTCATTTAATTGTGTATGGAAAAAAATAGATTCAGGTTAACATACAAAAATATGGACTGAGGTATAACTTTTCTAGGAACCAAAACCAGTTTTCTTAAGTGAAGAACCAGTGAAACCAAAGTGACTTACCGGTATCACTTATGCGTGCATATACAAGTACTTATACATGTACTGGCTCAATTTCTAAAGCATAAGATACTGTTACATTAAATTAAAACATTGAAAATACTTGAATGCACAATTTGCAGTTCAGAGCTGCCGAAAGCAGCGAATTACAAGAGAGTGTTTGACCCCCCTATCATTCAGCAAGCACACAAGAAACTCTGTAAGACGATGTGTGTTTTTGTAGCAGACGTGTGTGGTGGAGAAGAGTGAGGCAAATTGGGTTAACCAACCCAAGAGGCATACAACATCAATATACCTCTTCTTGCATTGAGGTGGTTTGGATCGGAGCTGTGAAGTCAATAAGGTAAATAAAATTAAACTAACACTGGCCCTAAAAAATAAAAAGTATAAAGTTAAAATTATATATTTACCATATAATGTTATAATATTAGAAGTTTTTATTTTGAATTCGGAGTCAAAGTCGGTAAATTTAGGCTATACCAAATTCAACTTCACCCAAAATTGCTTACGACTCAGACTTCACAGCCCTGATTTGTTTAGGTATGGGAGGTACAGTAGCTCCATGACTTCTTTAGTGCTGACTGACAGCTCACAGCTGAATGCTGATGGCTTTGAAAAGTTACCAAACCAAATTATGTATCCCTACGCTGAACCATATGATCTGCAAAAACATGTGTTTAGCAGCTGTCACTTCTGACGGTCAAAACTTAGGTATATACCTAAATGTTGACTGTCAGAAGTCAGCTGTGAGCTGTCAGTCAGCACCAAAGAAGCCATAGGGCTACTGTACATATAATAGTAAAACAATGGTTAATAAATAAAATAAACTTTATAAATATATACAATAAGTTACTTAAATCTATACAATAAATAAATGCAAGGTTTAGGGAATTTGGATAGGTATGAGATATAATAATCATAAAGCAACTGCTAATAAATAATATAAACTTTATAAATAGTATATATACAATAAATAACTTAAATCTATTCAGTTAGACATTGAAAGGAAGATATGTGGGCAAGGCCTACACAATAAATAGAAATTTGCCAGTTTTCTGGTAAGTGTGTAGGCCTTGCCTGTCTATCCTCCTTTTAATATCTAATTTAATACAGCTGTTTGGCGCCATTTTACCTTTGTTTGGATTCATACAATAAATAAATGATAAACAAAACACCCCCATTGATAAAAACACTTTTTATCTATGTCCTTTAAAGTAAGTACCTATATAGAATAATAATTTCAGATGGAAACTTTTAAATAGAGTATAAAGATTATTTTCTTTGTTTTATTATAATATGTATATTTTCTTAGTATTACTACACACGTAAAACTACAAATAATCGAGTAATACTTGGGTTAGTTACGAAAAAGTGATAAATGGGGTTGTGAATGTTTTGAGGCATTATAAAAACGCTAAATTAATTTAGTTTGGAAGATTGTTTTAACAATATGTTTTACCGACATCCTCTTTAATAAGCAATTTTTTTTAATTGTTTACAAATAAATCAATTCTCCATATTAATTTGTTTAAAATTTTCATAATAAAATGTTGATATTTTGGTTAAAAAAATATTAGCCTATATGCCTGCCGCATATGATAGGTACTAACCCCATATTATTTGAATTTTAAATATAACTTTATTTTAACAAGTCAGATAATCTATTGATTGTTAAAAGGAATAAGGGTTTACCAACCCTCCAATTCCTTCTCCTACTGGTATTGTCGCACAGAATAATTTGAAGCGTTAAAAATATCTGAACGGCAAATAAGAAGCAGTTTCAATATTTTTACCTGGCTGGAATAATAACTAAATGCACTAGAGCGATTTTAAATTGTTGTGTTATCTTAGGATCTGTTAAAACTAAACACATAAATACAATGTAAGTACTTTCATTCCAGTAACTCAGATGCATCTGCTACACCACACCAATGGTTCAAGTGTTTTTGTCACATTTATTAATAATATCGCAGTGATGTGTCGTGGAGTGTCGCAAGGGAAGCAGACCTTGTTAAAACTGAACCTGTGATATTTTCTCACCTACTTGGGCCATGTTTGACCAATAATACATATTATGCTCTGCTTTGCATGCCTCGCACGGAAATGTGTTCCCCTCTGATACCGGACCAATGAGTTTTCTACTGAAAGGTGTGACCAATTCACAGGTACAGTTTAAACTAACGCTGGCAAAACTTCACAACACACCACTGATGTATCATCTTATTTGAGACTCAAAGTAATCAATCAATATACCTCCTCAATCAAGAACTGTCAAATCAACCTTTCTTCAACAGTACTATGTTTCTTAAAGCATATATCTCTCATTTGGACTGGTCATTTATTCAATTATTTTTTTTTTCAATATATTTGAGTTGAAGGAGTGTCCAACACAGTTGCAATAGTAACAACTTTTCACATACAATTGGAACGCGAAGTTTAAAATTACCAAAACAGTTGGTTAGCACTCCTCAAACCAAAGAAGGAAAATATAATATACTTAGAAGTTGGAATTGAAAATAACCAGCAGCTCTGAAAGTCAAGGAATTCCATTAACTTGAATGCATCACTTTCTCTCATTACAGAGAAGTTTCAATTATTTTCATATTAAATATTCATAATGTATCAAAGTATAAATCAAATCAAACTATGTTTATATATTTCTGTACACGTATTCAAATTAAGGTGGGGTTGCACAGAATGCAAGAAAATGCTACTGTTTTGTAGTTTTTACAGCCAAACTTATTTTGGACAAAATCAATAAAATATTACTCCAGTAGAAACATAAAAGTTTAATTTTTTTTCACATTGTAACCTCAACAAGAGCTGTTGTTGAATATTAAGATTTTAAATGAAGAGAAAAAGTTGTCATTAAATTCCAGGACACTCTTCAAGAAATGTTTTTATCGCCATGTGAAGATAATTAAACTTTATGTTCTTACTGGATAGACATTTTATCCGTTTTGGCCTCCAAAAAAAAAGTTTTTCTATAAAAGATGCAAAACACTGACCTTTTCTCATGACTCCCATATCCCCACCTTATTAACACAATCTGAAGAGACATTTTAATCTAAACATCAACCATGTGAGGCTGGTGTATAAGTCGCAAGAACTTTCCCCTAAGCAACTCTCTTTATTTGTTTGCTTTGAGTCTCAATTCTGGAGGGACACCAAATAAATAATATTGAACCATAGTGAACTGTTGGACAACTACAACAGGTTGTAGATGATGCTGCCTTTAGAGATGGAAAGATTTGGCTTGTCACACTGGTATTGCTGTTCGCACGTCCTGCCTTCCTTGCTGCCCAGTTGGTATGCCTGGGTGTACTGGGAGAGCCGCGACTGTATCCTTTGCGGAGCTACAAGACTCAGTTTGTTAAGCAACCTGCAAAATAAAAATAGCTTTCAGCTTTGTACCAAGAATATATGGCTGGTATCCATACAAAAACATACAACACCTGTATAGTAACCTATAGTCTCCCCATAGTTAGTATCCATGAAAATGATATATAGTTATGAAACTAACAATATAGTAAATTAAAGTTATATATTTGACAAAGCCCTGTGAATTGTGATACAGTAAACGTAGGCCTCTTATATTGTCATGATAGACTACTATACATATCCGTTTGTTAGTATCAAGTTCCCTAATACCTCATGTTACATTTTCACCATTATTGAAATGTAAAAGTAAAAAAGAACTGAAAGAGTAAGTCACTTCAGAAACAATGAACATACAATTTGAAAGTGGTCATTTTATAATACCTTGTATATATTCTCTAGTCTCCTAATACTTCACAATATATTTATTTATTAGACACTGACAGCCATCTGTTGGAAATTGAATAAACTATTTGAAAGTACTGTTTTTTTTATCTCCTCTGAGATACTAAATATAATTGTACTAATTGGATGTTGTAATTTATTGAATAATACCTCTTGCTCTACTCTAGTCTCCTAATACTTCACAATATATTTTTAAGACACTGACAACCGGTGGAAAATGAATAAACTATTTGAAAGTACTGTTTTTTTAATCTACTCTGAGATACTAGATAGAATTGGTAAAGCCATCTATGATAAAATAATTGTACTAATCGGATGTTGTAATTTATTGAATAATACCTCTTGCTCTACTCTAGTCTCCTAATACTTCACAATATATTTTCACTATTTCTGAAACAAAAAAAAACACCTCCTGAGGGTGATGATGAATGATCATTGAAGAATTTTGAGATAATACATACCCAATAGTTTAGTCAAAACATCTAGATAGTATTGAATTTATTTTAACTTTTAAATAGTAGGTCTACTGAAAATTGATACGTGTTAGAAAATTAAAATACACATTTTTAATTTTTATATGAGTATTTTCATTCAATTATTTATAGCACTGACCAGAGTACGACGCTGTTGTACGTGGAAGAACCCTGGTTGGCCGCCAGCTTGCAGCCCAGCCTTTCGAAGCACTGGTGCGACTCCAGCACCCGCCTTGTCAGCGTCAATAAGCTTTCGCCGTCGTTCGCCTCCCTCCAGCTCTGCACGTCGCGACGCCTCCTCCTCCTCCCCGCGGCTGGTGGGTTGGGCCCCAGCACCGGCACTGGCAGCAGCAGTAGGAGTGGGAGCAGCAAGGGCAGCAGGAGGGGTATGAGCAGGAGTGGAGCGAGGGGTAGTAACAGCAGTGGTAGTAAAAGTAACAGGGGGAGGAGGATCAACGGGAGGAGGGAAGTGATCGTGAAGAACTTGAACAGTTTGATGGCCTTGAATATGAAGAAGAACTTGAGGGCGATCTTCAAGGCGATGAGTGGGATCTTGAAGGCCAGGACGAGAAGCAGTTTGAGAAGACCGAAGGCCTTGATCTTGGCGAGGACGATCTTGGCCACGGCGAGCAACCCCAGCTTGGACAGTTCGCTCTTGTGGTGGGAATGGTGATGATCGGGGTAGTAGACGATGGTGGGTGGGTGGTGATGCACGGGGGCGAAGTGCTCTGGGTAATGGTGCTTGTGTTCATGTTCGTGTTCGTGGTAAGGGTGCTCATAATGGCTACCGTGGTGGTAGTGAGGGTCATCGTGTTCTTCAGAGACGACGCCGGGCTCGAAATCATCGTGGTCATACTCGTCGCCGTGCCCAAACCTAGAGCTCGCTGACGTGGGAGGACTCCCCTCGGACCCCGTGGTGAATAACTCCCTCAGGAGGGTGTCCTCCTCCTCGTCCTCTTCCTCCCTAGATTCTACCTTGAGCTTGTTGACCTTGTACCCCACCCACGATGAGGGGGTGCCCCCCTTGTCAGGAGCCACCGACAGCCTAGTCTTACCGGGGTAGTCCTGATAAGAGTAGGCGTCGTAGTTGTGGTTGTAAGGGTTGTGGGTGCTGGCATCGTACTGATCCTGTCTCTTCTTCCCGGGGTCCTTGTAGGAGGAGGACGGCGGTTGAGGGTTCGTTGCTATAGAGTTCGCGTAGTGCTCTACGGGTTTGCCATCGTCCAGAGGATAGGTAAGGGGCTGGAAGTTCCGGGCGTTGTCGGTGTCAGGGTTGGATGATGACGTGGTGGGGGGTCTGAAGGTAACCGGAGGCGTTGACGAGTTGACGTGGAGCGTCGTGCTCACATTGGAGTCTCGAGAAGTCATCGTGGTTCGGTGGTTTGTGGTTAGTGATCCCGGTGGGGGGTGGGTAAGCTGGTAGAGCTTCTTACTGAAGTCTTGGGTAAAAGCCAAGGGTCTGAAGTCCCGCGCCATCTTGCCACCTCTCGCGGTGGTGTCGTCTGGGGGTGCGGAGGACGCTGTGAGGTTAAGAGGTTCCGCGAATCCGGAGACGATGACGAGGAACGTCGGGAAGAGAAATACGCTGATCCTCGACATTGTTTGATCCCGACGGATGACGTGGGGTTGATATCTGAAACAAGAAGGTAAACAAGATGCAATCGGTATAAAGTTACACAATTCTTGTAGAATCAGCTTCGATCCCTATTACCCAGATATTACATCCCTTTGCTAGGATGTTCTTTGTTGAGTTGGTTTGTAAGTCGTGTATTGATATATAACGTCCATTCCCTACCCTATGGAATATTTTCTATAAGCGTCTGAAAATATAATTGTTCATGGAGTCATATGAGTTTCTAAAATAAGAAACAAGAAAGTGTGTTTTTAACATTATTATAAGTGCTGTACAGGAGGTATAGGGGGATGAGAGAGTAAGCGTTAGGTGTATGGATAAGTTGTAAAGGGTACATATCATGAGGTAAACAAACAGTCTAGCAGGGTGAACCATTCACAGTGGCGGCTCGTGTATAGGCACTGCGGAACTGCAGCACCCCCTATTTCCTCTTGATATTATCGATAACATTTAATATAACGAGTCATTTTTTTTTCTTTAATTCTTTCTTTATTTTTGTAGTACAATATATATTCCTCAAGATTAATGTCAATACTTCAGTAGCTATCCCCCAGTTTATGAAAGAGATACAAAAATCTTTGTATGGAACTGTGCGCTTCACAGTGCCAGCGACGTGGTGTTTGACTGTTGTTCACATGCGCACATAGGACGGTGGTGGGGAGGAAGGCGGGACTGCCAGGTAGAGAGAGCGTGATGTTGGAAGGAGGTGTTGTGCTTAAAAACCGTGTACCATATTCTTGAATGTGATAAAGTGTAGAAGAGTGTAGAATTAGATTATTATTCTGCTTCCAGCTATTCTATTTGATTCTTTTTTTTCTGTTATTTTATTTAACAGAAAGATTAAATGCGCTTGCAGTACTTTCAATGGAGAAAAATTTTCTCAATTGTCATCCAAAGATCAAGGAGAAAATTATTGAACTTTTTGCGCAAATCAAAACAAGAAGAATGGATTTAATTTTTAAATTAATAGATCAAGCTTGAACTGTAACAATTTAAGTTAAAGTAAGTAAGAAATGTTTGATTTTTTTTCTGTTAAGATTTTATCAAGTTCCTAAATAAATTTTCTTTTTATAAATGTTTTTTCCTCTACACAATTTTAAAACAAAGGCTAAACATGTTCTGGAGCAGCACCCCCACTAATTTTAGCTACGAGCCGCCACTGACCATTAATTACCAAGCTGTTATAGTGAGGGGGAGGGAGCGCTCATGTTACAAGAGTTGTAATAAACTATTTTAGAGAACCTTTAACTCGAAGAAGCATCCGATTAACACCCACTCTATATCATCCTGACATACTCCGGTGGCCGCATGGTATAAGGAGTCTATTTCGCAATAGACTGGACTGCCAATGACAGGGAGACCGGGACTCACATACCGGTCGGATCTACTAAAGTTTTTCATAAATGTTTTCCCACTCTCTCTCCCGGCAAATGTGTGTACACTTCCTCTAAAGTCAACCTTCCTCCTCCCAAATTCATTAACGTGATTAGTACTTATGCGTATATTATTATTATTAGCACCGCGTCTTACTACCCATTCGGGTTATACGCACCTTATGCATATAACCTGATCAGGTAGTGAAACGTGGTGCTTATATATATATATTAGTTCAACACCACAAAGATTACTTACCTGTTAAATATTAATTAATATTAATAAATGGTTAGTAAATTAATTATTATAATGAGGCGTGAAAGAAAGCGTGAGATAAGGTTAATATTCTTACAATTACTTTTATCAATAAAAGAAGTTTTGTTCAAAATAAATAGAAATGTTACATTATTTTTTATAAGAAATTTAATTGAAATCACATCAATAATGTCCCATTGGGTTTCATAGATGAGGACGGAAAAGAAGTGTAGATGGAATGAGGGAAGCTGTGGTGATGAATCACATGTGGGAAAACTATTTGCAAACTGCCGGGATTCAAATCTCCAACTTCCCGTCCGCTAGCAAGCCACTCTATCGTGAATCCAGCGCCTTAGATCATGTGACCACAGGGGCGAGTGTAGGTTGAGCGTCGCCACGTGGATAAAGTCAAGGTCAGAGTTTGAGGACGAATATTTTGCTGAATATCTTCGATCGGAAAATGTCAGACGATGGAAATTGGAAAACCAGAGGAAGGGGATGTTTTCTCTGAGGCTTGGATTATAATATTAAAGAATTGACTAGGGATGTCCAAATCGTTACCTCGATGCTTACTAATATCGAAATAATCGATCTTAATAATAGACTACGATTCTCGATAGTTCGATTCTTAGCTCTAAATGAAAGTACAACCAAGCAAAGCAGCCAAATTCAGAATAATTATTAATCGACTATCTGTCAAATTAGTTTATTTTCCGTTATTTATAATATAATTTGGTTCAATTAATGACCCTATTATTTGGTTAGTTTAAAAGATTTGTATTTCAACAATTGTTTATTATATATATATTTTAAATTATGTAAAAATGTTTGATTCAATGGGACTTTATTATAGATCCCAAAAAATTACATGCTCACTTTTATCATTCCAAATTATGTTATTAATTATGTATAGTATGCTTTGGTACTTGGTAAAACGGATCTTTTTCCTTATCAAAACTAAAAGTTAATGTTTTTTTTAAATTACTACTTACATAAAATAATTTATTATATAAATATATATAAAATTATATATATATATATATATATATATAATTTACTTAAAAATAAAATATTTTTCCTATATATATAGGAAAAATATTTTATTTTTAAGTAAATATGATGCTTTTTTTAAAAAGTGTTAATGTATACACTATATTACACACTATAGATAACATTCCAAAACTAAGAATAAGAACTTTTAATTATGTTTAAAAAATTGTTTCTGAGTGGATAAAAAAAGAAATTACTAAAAGTTAATGAAATAGTGTGAGAAAACTTAAGTTTACATTATTTTAAATGTAAAATATAGCACTTAACTAAAAAAACTTATCACTTATAACAAAACAATGATCTTTTATAAGTGTTGGCAACTTAAAACCTAAACATATGATTTTTCAATCGTCATTCAGGTAAAATGCTACGGTGAACAGACTCTATTTAATCTATCATTAAATAAATTGTTTTCATCTCGCATCTTTAACCAGGATGGTTTGTCCGGTCACGGACGAAAGAATCAAGCCCCCCTTCCCCTCTAGCCCCAACCACTCTTACTCCCCCTCCGAAGACATTTAACAATCCATTGAATGATCAACAGAAAAGCGCTCATTCGTATTAAGGAACGTTTCTCGAAATAATTGGCCGACAAACGGCTCGAGCTCTTAAACCACTCACCGAAATGGAGGACAATTTATTACTCATCCCTACTTTCTGTTTTGAATTGGTTCCAGTTGTTTGGTTTTTTGAGTGATAGGTGAAGGGGAAAGGTTGGAGATATATTAATCGAAAAAACCCCGTGACGCCGATTGGGCTGTTTAAAGGCTTCAATCTCGTCCAGTCGGGTTAGGATGGCTACCTATTGTGGAGCAAGATAGTTTGCGGTGATTGGTTGGTAACTATTTTGAAACTTAATTCTTTCTTATTTGATAATACATATAAATAAATATGATGATAAAATATATTTTATTATTTATTATAATTGTCACGATGATTTTTTTTTTATTTTTTTTTTTAGATAATTGTGTTATGTCGTGATATAATTCAACACATCGATACACCCATTTTCCATTTAAGGTGGGGCAGAAAGCGACGCAAGAAAATGTCAGTTTCTTTTCTTCAGTTTTTATAATAAAACATTTTTCAGCAAAATAAATCAAATATTGCTCCAGAAGAAACATATTGTTTAATTTTCTCCACATGGTGATATCAACAGTTTTTGAATATTTGTTGAGGATGTTCTAGAATTTGACAATAACTTTTTCTCTTAATTTAAAAAGTTTCTCATCTAATGCCACTATGTTCATAACAGATAATCAACAACTGTTAATGTCACCGTGTGAAGAAAATTAAACTCTTATGTTTCTAATTGATAAATATTTTATTAATTTTGCTGTAAAAATTGTTGCTATGAAAACTGCAAAAATACTTCCCTATTTTCAGGTCCTCTTCCATCCCACCTTAATAAGTCATCTCAAATATCCTCACAGTAGTCGACGAACCTGTCTGCTTGTCTTTAGCACTATAACGCATGCGCACTGATTCGACCTTGTTGGTTGCTCTACCAAGCAGACTCTGTCGCGCAGAGCCGAGAAAGTTGAAGCCATTTCAAGTCTTGCGCTGAACGGACAAAAATCGCTCCGAGATCTAGTGATCGTCATGTGACTATGTTTCTGCCCTTCTCTTGTTTTTCACCGAAAGTGTAAATATACGAATAGTCTGGACGGGTAAGAAGATGATGTCTTTAAAAAAAAAGAGTAGTAATAAACGAAATGGTAAATTAAATGGGGTGTCTACAATCTCCGAAATTATTTACAAGTTGGGTCTGTTCTCGCTTTTTTTTTCACGAATATGGAGCCTAAGAAAACCAATCAAAGGTATATAAAAATATTGAGCATTGACAGCTTCGTCTAACTAAAAAACAATACGTTCCATAAAAGCAGTGGTTTTCAACTTTTGGTTTGTGATGTATTTATTTATGAGGACGAGAAAATTAATTAACAATGGTGGCAATTTTTTTGTTTTTGTTCCAAGATAAACTAATCAGAACTTAATGAAAATAAATATTTTTAAAAGGCCCTGAATTTTCATTAACTATCGTTAGTAATAGGCTTATTATTATAATTATTATTTAAACCAGAGCTGCAAATAAATGTTATCTAAGTGATTTTTGAAGTCAGTAAAAAAAAGTTTTTACGAAGCTTAGACATGTGTATGGTTTTTTGTAGTTTGACATGTAAAATATATTACTAATTGTGCTTAAATAATATATTTAATGAAAACTACTAACTTTCTTCCCAAGTAATAAAATAAACACTATTTCTTATATGGATAAAGTTTTAAATCAATTAATTTTGAAGAACTAAGCTGATGGATTACTTGAGATCAGTACTAAACAAGTGAAAGGATACGCTACCGTAAATAAAAATACAGATGAAAACCACTCCATAAACGTGGTATTGGCCATTGAGCAATACCTGAAGTGGTGGCCGAGTGGTCTAAGACATTCTTTGAAGAAACGTGGTATTAACCATTGAGCAATACCTGAAGTGGTGGACGAGTGGTCTAAGACATTCTTTGAAGAAACGTGGTATTAACCATTGAGCAATACCTGAAGTGGTGGACGAGTGGTCTAAGACATTCTTTGAAGAAACGTGGTATTAACCATTGAGCAATACCTGAAGTGGTGGACGAGTGGTCTAAGACATTCTTTGAAGAAACGTGGTATTAACCATTGAGCAATACCTGAAGTGGTGGACGAGTGGTCTAAGACATTCTTTGAAGAAACGTGGTATTAACCATTGAGCAATACCTGAAGTGGTGGCCGAGTGGTCTAAGACATTCTTTGAAGAAACGTGGTATTAACCATTGAGCAATACCTGAAGTGGTGGCCGAGTGGTCTAAGACATTCTTTCAAGAAACGTGGTATTGGCCATTGAGCAATACCTGAAGTGGTGGTCAAGTGGTCTAAGACATTCTTTCAAGAAACGTGGTATTAACCATTGAGCAATACCTGAAGTGGTGGCCGAGTGGTCTAAGACATTCTTTGAAGAAACGTGGTATTAACCATTGAGAAATACCTGAAGTGGTGGCCGAATGGTCTAAGACATTCTTTCAAGAAACGTGGTATTGGCCATTGAGCAATACCTGAAGTGGTGGTCAAGTGGTCTAAGACATTCTTTGAAGAAACGTGGTATTATCCATTGAGCAATACCTGAAGTGGTGGTCAAGTGGTCTAAGACATTCTTTTAAGAAACGTGGTATTGGCCATTGGGCAATACCTGAAGTGGTGGACGAGTGGTTTAAGACATTATTTTATTCCAAAATGTCATTAAGCTTAGGTGAAAACTTAACAGTCAATAGTTGATAGTTTCTTGATTGTGTAGGTTCTTTAACACCCAACGTGTTATTGAGGTTATTTAGAGGAGGATTTTGTTGGTAAGTTATTGGGCAAGGAGGCAATGGGGGAAAAGGAAGCTTCTGGAATTTTTAAGGGGGGTTAGGAGTGCTACAAACTCTATTGAATGTCACTTCCCCAAGAAAACTTCACCAACGGTACATACAGATAATGTGTCCGCTAGTTTTGTACCGAGTCAACCACCGGGATTTACGAGCGTCGACGATCCAGCAAGGTCGGTAGCTCATTTGGGATTGGCTATCATCATAATCATCGCATCCTTCAATGTTTCTCCCCTTTCCTACCAAAATAAAAAAGTTGAGAGAAAAAAAACACATTAATTCTGAGGGGCCACGATGAAATTGTTTCGTTTTGCCAATGCGTGCGCCTCTGAATTTTTCCCTCCCCCCTCCCCTCTGGATCCACCAAATATATCCCCCTCAACAGAAACCCCCCCCTTTCCCCTACACTCCAGTTTTCCATCATAATCAAGTACCGTGACGGGGCAAACCCTTTTTTTAACAACTGTTCTTGTTTTTTTCTTTACGTACTCCTTCGAATCAAATGTCATTTACTCTACCTCCTGTCTCATCAATGAGGGCTTATTTGTATCTTGATTTAATAGCTGCCGTAGGCTAGGAGAGCGGTTACTACTCCTGACTTTGTACCCGCGAGCCCAGTACTCAAGCACAAATATGGGCACTAGAATATTTTTTATAAATAGAATTTGTTCATTCCCATTCTCTGTTCTGTTGAATGCTGGTGCAGTCTTTTACTATATTATGTAAAATTTAAAAAAAAAAATAGGGAGTTAAAATAATATGTATGGTTCTAGAAACGAGGAGATTTAAAGGCTGTGAACCCTTCAATTAGAGTTATGGTTAGAGTGCAGTCATTTACTTAATATACCGGTTAATAGTCCGGTTAACCGAGCGTGAGATCGGCTCTTAAATGGGTGAAGGGGTGGAGAGAGGATCACGAGTTGAGGTAAATAAACTTGCAGTTTTATTTTAACAACAAAACTGGGTAGTAAGACGCGGTGCTAATAATAATAATAATAATAATAATAATAATAATAATAATAATAATAATAACAAAACTATTTTGACCAAAATAATTAGAATCTTAAAATTATTTTGATAAGAAATTAGATTTAAATTCAAGCTATGTTAACAATTATTAGTAGATTTATGTGTAACAGATTTTGATAGCTATGAGATAACTTCCAAATTTGTGGACCAATTTTAACAAAATTAGTCAGGGATATTCTCGGAATCTACGCCCAACGATGAATGTATATATAGTTTAATTTTGAATCTATTTCAATATTGACGTCTTAAATCACGTGAAAAACAGTTCTTATATAAGAAAATATTCTTCTAATGAACACAGTATTATTTTTTTTTATTTTTTTAAATATAACCAAGGAAAAACATGAAGGGAGCGAGTTCTACTGTCTACTGTCCACATAACCTCTAGTTCATGAAGGGAGTGAGTTCTACTGTCCACAGAACCTCTAGCTCATGAAGGGAGCGAGTTCTACTGTCCACAGAACCTCTAACACATGAAGGGAGCGAGTTCTACTGTCCACATAACCTCTAGTTCATGAAGGGAGCGAGTTCTACTGTCCACATAACCTCTAGTACATGAAGGGAGCGAGTTCTACTGTCCACATAACCTCTAGTTCATGAAGGGAGTGAGTTCTACTGTCCACAGAACCTCTAGTTCATGAAGGGAGTGAGTTCTACTGTCCACATAACCTCTAGTTCATGAAGGGAGAGAGTTCTACTGTCCACATAACCTCTAGTTCATGAAGGGAGCGAGTTCTACTGTTCACAGAACCTCTAGTTCATGAAGGGAGCGAGTTATACTGTTCACAGAACCTCTAGTTCATGAAGGGAGCGAGTTCTACTGTCCACAGAACCTCTAGTACATGAAGGGAGCGAGTTCTACTGTCCACAGAACCTCTAGTACATGAAGGGAGCGAGTTCTACTGTTCACAGAACCTCTAGTACATGAAGGGAGCGAGTTCTACTGTTCACAGAACCTCTAGCTCATGAAGGGGGCGAGTTCTACTGTCCACAGAACCTCTAGTACATGAATGAGTTCTACTGTCCACAGAACCTCTAGTTCATGAAGGGAGTGAGTTCTACTGTCCACATAACCTCTAGTTCATGAAGGGAGCGAGTTCTACTGTCCACATAACCTCTAGTTCATGAAGGGAGCGAGTTCTATTGTCCACATAACCTCTAGTTCATGAAGGGAGCGAGTTCTACTGTTCACAGAACCTCTAGTTCATGAAGGGAGCGAGTTCTACTGTTCACAGAACCTCTAGCTCATGAAGGGAGCGAGTTCTACTGTTCACAGAATCCTCTAGCTCATGAAGGGGGCGAGTTCTACTGTCCACAGAACCTCTAGTACATGAAGGGAGCGAGTTCTACTGTCCACAGAACCTCTAACACATGAAGGGAGTGAGTTCTACTGTCCACAGAACCTCTAGCTCATGAAGGGAGAGAGTTCTACTGTCCACATAACATCTAGCTCATGAAGGGAGCGAGTTCTACTGTCCACATAACCTCTAACTCATGAAGGGAGAGATTTCTACTGTTCACAGAACCTCTAGTACAGAATCCGTAATCACGTGACCATGTCAACCAACGAGAAAGTTGGAAAAGACGTTCAATTAAACTCTTCGAAAGGAAATTTCCTTGAGCTAGTTGCAAGCAGACGATATCACAGGTCACAGCTGAAAAAATTATTAAAACAAGTAACTACACAACATATTTTGATAAAACGTCCAAAGGATGGACCGTATTTGAAAGGTAGTTTAAGTGCGGTCACAAATAATATATTTAAAACATGAGCTAATTAGAGTAATTGCTATTAAAATTACACTGATGCTTAAATTTCGATTCGAGCGCGCAATTATCTCGCTATGATTGGTAGTCCTTAGCAGTCGGTATCACCTAATCCTTAAAAAGGAATCAACTTCTACGGAGCTATAAGGAATTAAGGAGACAGTAGTGTGGAATCGAACTCTGACGAAGTACTACGAAGTCTGTTGATGAGGCTCAAGACTTTAGAAACCCTCAGAACATGGAGGGAGAGAGAGGTCTACTCATAAAACTACTAGCTATAAAGTAAAATAAATGCGCAGACATATTAAAACAAGTGCCCATGATTAACATCAAATATATATTAAGATCACTATGCGTAGAAAATTAAATTAAATCTATTTACTGAACAATAGATGATGACCTGGTGGTCTAGGGGTAAGGTTTCGGACTTCTGTGCTGGGGTCCGGGGTTCAATCCTCGGTCCCGGCACAAATTTATCTGATTACCAAACCCTTCCTTCACCTCTGACAAGACGTGTATTAATCACAACTTGTGAATGTGTGGAATGCCAGGCCTCCACCGTGGTTCGGATCCCACGTTAAACTGTAGGTCCTCCATTTCATCTCACAATCACCCTACCATTAAACATTAGCGTAAGTGTGTATAACCCAAACGGGTAGTAAGACTAGGTGATTATAATAATACTGAACAGTATTTTATTAATTTTGGTAAAAAAATGTGATTTGAAGTATAAAGAAAACCCGCGGTCCCTTCCATTTTACCAAAAACGTAACAAACACCTAAGTGACAAAGCCGAGGTTTATACAATCACTTGATTAGTAGTAGGATTCACTCTAAGTTTCAAGGTCACACGGTACACAATGCACTCTATTGAGATTTCTATAAGACACGGAGAGTGAAGGGTGGAGAGTGGGTGGATATGTCAAGAACTGACAACTTAAGTTTCAAGCTGGTTACACAAATAATAAATAGTAACGGTACATCCTTTCTTGTGTAGTCTATAAAAGTTTCAAACAAAATTTTTAGAAATGGGATTTTTATTGACTACATTTAGATATGTTTTTCTTTAGAAAAACAAACATTATTTCTAAAATCATATTAAATACTTCAAATATACATTTTAACAAATTATTAGAGTGGTTAAAAATAGTAACAACTACAGTTAAGGTTACCTGGTGGTTTAGAGGTAAGGTGTCAGACTTCTGTGCTGAGGGTCCGGGGTTCAATCCTTGGTCCCGGCACAGATTTATCTGATTGCCAAACCCTTCCTTCACCTCTGACAAGACGTGTATTAATCACAACTTGTGAATGTGAGGAATGACAGGCCTCCACCGTGGTTCGGATCCCACGTTAAACTGTAGGTCCCTTCATTTCATCTCACAATCACCCTACCATTACACATTAGCGTAAATGCGTATAACCCAGACGGGTAGTAAGACGTGGTACTACTACTAATAATAATAATAATAATAATAATAATAATAATAATAGTAACAACTACAGTTAAAATAATTTTAGAAAAATAAACCTATGTTCTTATTTACTTGTATAAAACATTCACTAGTAATTATCTATTATCATCAAAATAGCAAAAAAAGGTAATCAATTTTTTTTGTCAATATTAAATTACCCTTATATGGATTTTTAACTGAAAATCAATTATATTTTTAGTTTGTTATGTCAAATCCTCTCCAGATATTTGAACAAAATCCCTATGGTCATTTTTGAAAAATTTCAAATTTTAATCAAGATATAGTATCAAGGGTTAACCATTAAAGTTCTCTATCGCAGTATTGTAGAGACAAACTTAAAAATTTTCCAACTGTCGATTCTTATTATTTAAAAGTTCCTAACACGCAATGTTGGTGAATGTCAAAACAAATACCACTTGTAGCTTGAAATCTCCATCACTAACAAATAACTTTAAAAACACATTTTCCTAGAACTTCCAATTCATACTCTGCATTCATCAAAAGACATTGTTAGGCTAATCAAATTTCACAGGTTAAGTTGGGAAGGAATGGAAGGATCTAGAACCGTGTCCAGGATACCGACTGGCAAACCCAATGGGAAGATACCATTGGGAAGACCTAGACAGAGATGAGGGATAACATAATAATAGACCTGAAAGAGATAGGGTGTAGTGAGGGGAACTGGATATAACTAGCTCAAGAAAGGGGAAAGTGGGGTATTTTTGTAAAAACAGCAATAAAATTTCGAGATACTAATGATATGTATTAAGTAATGAGATCTTAAACTCTACATGAAAGAACTTGCTTGTAATATTAACTGGTTGGCCAATAATTCTTCTTCTAAAATTTGATTATTCTTTTTTTATCTCCAATTTGTGTCTTTTATTAAATTAACTGACAACATTTTTAAACATATTTACTCAAAATATTTAATTATCAGGCTAAATAAGAAGACTTATTTCCATCGTATTTTGATATCAGATTAGTAAGAGTTTTGCGGGAAAATAAATGTAAATGTATTTTGACATTTTTCTTTACGCCAAAATTACTATTTTAGAACATATTATTTGTATACATATATTTTACTCTTACAATCTAAACTACCCAGCCAAAATATTTAATATATATAATTTAGAAATATTTAGGCCGGGTAGTTTAGATGGTAATAATAAAATATGTGTATGTAACACGTACACGCTATGAAAGGTGTGTAAAGGCTATGCAGTTAATTTGGAAAAATTCTATCTCAAATTATTTTAAATAACATTATTTTATTTACTTAAGTAACAAAGCCTGACCTAAACAAATAATGAAATTGTGCCGATAAATAACTTAGGACCTACTGTAAAATATATATTAACAGTGATTTGCCAATACCATTTTTCATAAAGCAAGGGCCCATAATTCCGATCGAACCAAACTGATTTTTCATATATTAAATGATCGAATGCTTCGATACTTTTGATGAAAAACTATTTTTATGTATATTAAAATATTAGAGACACTACTTTATACTTTCTAAACACTATCCTATTTAGGCACACTGTACTGCCTGGGACATCGCACTAAAACTTATCAACCAACACTAGCACCAGGAGGGGTGACCTGGCAGTCTAGGGGTAAGGTGTCAGACTTCTAAGCTGATGGCCGGGGTTCAATCCTCGGTCCCGGCACAGATTTATCTGATTACCAAACCCTTCCTTCACCTCTGACAAGACGTGTATTAATCACAACTTGTGAATGTGTGGAATGCCAGGCCTCCACCGTGGTTCGGATTCCACGTTAAACTGTAGGTCCTCCATTTCATCTCACAATCACCTTACCATTACACATTAGTGTAAGTGCGTATAACCCGAACGGGTAGTAAGACGCGGTGCTAATAATAATAATAATAACTAGCACCAGGTGTTTTAATATTTAGAGGACGAATACATGAAGGATATAGACAAACTTAGCTAAGTACAACCAAACTAAATATACAACACACAATTAACATTTCTTTTGAGTTTAAAATACTCAAATATTAAATTTTTTTAAGTTATTTTATAAACGTTATACAATATGTCTAGTTGTATTTTCCTACCTCTTGACAAATACATATATTCACTTGTCATCATATAATTACTCTCTAAATAAATATTTATTTTATTAATATAATTGTAAATATAATTAATATTTGGTATGAAATATTCGACTGCTTGATGCGGAGTAACATTTTTAAAACAACAAGATAAGCATCCATTAAACCCGCTCTTTATTATAATTATATTAATATCCACTCATTAAGATTAAAATTGATTTTTATAACTTATTTAGGACAGAAACACAACACAATACCAGTATATAAGGGCAAACACAACACAATACCAGTATATAAGGGCAAACACAACACAATACCAGTATATAAGGGCAAACACATACACAAACAATTATTTTCTATCCAAGCATAATCACTCAAAAGAAAAAAAAAACAAGCTCTCTCAGATATTTATACAGCGGTCCTAACCACTAAATTACGATGAGGTGTCACGTAATATATCACAGAGTCCTTAAGAATTTGAAAAATTATGTTATTTGTTCAAGTAAGTTTTAAAAAATACAATGTTTACACCAAAGAAAGCCTTCTTCTACCTGAAAGGTGTCATTATGTTGTTTTTGTGTGTGTTTTTTTATGTACCATTCTTTGCACCAAACAAAATGTGCGTAATCTTCTTGAAGGAAAGAATAAAAGAAAATTTAGACAACGTAATTGAGTAATATTATACCTTGACGCAGCTTATTTTAAAGGTAAATCATCACTAAATGGCCCTTTAAAAAAATACATACTTCTCGAAAATTATTAAAATTTACTCGGTTTTTTTTTTGCTGTTTTAAATATAGTGGAAAAATTAGGATTTTATCTCATATCAAATTGGGGCAATTTATTTTATTAATGATCCACGTAATTTATTCACTTTCATACTATTAAAATAAACCCTTTGATATAATAATTATTTTAGTTAAAATGTGGGCGTGATATGTAAAGTGTTCGATTCCCGGTATGTCAAGGTTTTTTTGTTTGTTTTTTAATTCGAGAATAATCTTTCAAAGTGAAGAATTGATACCTGGGGTGTTGTGTATGTTCTAAAATTGAGTTAGTTTGTAAGTATTGTGTTGATATAAATTGCTAACTCAGAGAGTGCATATTAAATACTACCGCTAGATACATAAATAAATAACCATTACAAAGGGGATTTAAACTTTGATTAAGTTTTAGATAAATTTATACTAGTCAGAAACTTGAACTCTTAGGAACATGGAAAAGAAATAGTTGAAGAGCTTAGGAATGTGTTTCTGGAGAAGACTTGAGAAGATCAGGTGGACAGACAGGGTGACAAATGAACAAGTCCTAAGAAGAGTTGGTGAGAAGAGAACCAACCATTTAGGATGTGATTCTCCGGTGAAAACAATGGATCGGACACATCCTTAGGAGGAACTGTCTTCTGCACGACGTCATAGAAGGAAAGGTTGAGGGAAAGAGGAGCTTAGGAAGGAGGAGGATTCAAATACTAGATGACTTGAAGGAAAGAAGAAAATTCTGGGAACTGAAGGAGGAGGCAGAGGACAAGGTGCATTGGCGGTCAAAGTTCACTGACAAAAGGACTGGACCTGCTGCCCTACCATAAGACAAAAAAAAAAACCTAATAATAATGATAATAATATAATTTGTACTTTCAAATAATCTCTACAATAGTCTCCGTTTATTGTTCACCAAGCAGACAGCGTGTACGCCTGAAGAACAGTGAGTATGTGACCACGTAATACAAAAACTGCAGACAAATTGTATTTGAAGTTTCGTTTACAAATATATGTGTGTGTGTGTCCATAGTAATATTTTGAGAGATAGAAAACGTTATTTTCTTATGGGGTGGTTTCTAAATTTTATATATACTAGAGTCACGGCTATCGGGTTGATGTAGCCCAGACGCGTAATATTATATTCGAGTAAATACAGTAATTGTAATGTGCTCTGTCGTTTATTTATTCAATCCAAGTAGCAGAAATGAATTCTGGAAATCAATGGAGGAGGCTGAAGTGGAAAGAGGAGTTGTAATGAGGATAACCGGATTTGTGTTGGGAGGACTGAATGGTTCCAAATAATAAAATTGAGAGAATCAGGGGAGTCTCCCCTCATTACCACTAGTTGTAATGGTAATTGAAATTGTCATGGACAAAGTGGCAGGAAAACTCGTGGAGGAAAGAATGAAGGACATGATGTTTGCTGATAACTTGATGGTATGGAGGAAGGAAGAAGAGGAAGTACTGAAACAGCTCCAGGAATGGAATGAGGAAGTAAAAGAATGTGGAATGAACGAAGTTTAGTATGGTAAATTGTGAAATGATGGTAATGAAATGGAAGAGGGTTAAGCCTAATAAAGCTGTAATGTCTGATGGAGTAGAACTGAGAAAGATACAGAACGTAAAATATCTTGGAGGCATGATTGAGAAGAAAGGTGGAAGTAGAGAGGATCTATTGAGAAGAGGACAGCAGGGATAGTTGTTCTATAGGTGTGTAAGAGACCTGCTATGGAGAAGAGGACAGCAGGGATAGTTGTTCTATAGGTGTGTAAGAGACCTGCTATGGAGAAGAGGACAGCAGGGAGAGTTGTTCTATAGGTGTGTAAGAGACCTGTTATGGAGAAGAGGACAGTAGGGAGAGTTGTTCTATAGGTGTGTAAGAGACCTTCTATGGAGAAGAGAAGTGTCCTTGAAGTGTAAGTAAGTGTCGTACAGGACATACTTTGTACCCATTGTCACACATGCAGCATAAACCTGGACATTGAATGTAAGATAGACTAGGGAAGTGGAGGCCATGGGAATAAAGTTTGTGAGGAGCATGTTAGTTGTCACGAGGAGAAACAGGATTAGGAATTAAGTTATCCGGGAAAGAGCTAGGGTACAGGGAGTAAATGAGATAGTAGAGGAAGCAAGACTGAGATGGTATGGGGATGTAATGAGGATGGAAAAGGAGAGAATAGCAAATAAAATTTTGGAAATGAGATATGTAGGAAAAATAACACAAAGGAGACCAAGAAAGACATGGGAGGAGCAGATATTATAAAGTGTGTGGGTGGTAGGAGAAGAATGGAAGCAATTATAGGAGGAGAAATTGTGAAAAGATATAGGAAGATGAAGGTATTTTACTAAACAGACCCGGCATCAAGCTGGAAACAGTTGATGATGATGATGAGTAATTATATTTCAAATATTTTTCTTGTAGTTCAGTAATAGATTAAATATTTAGGTTCTATGATATTTATTTTCTAGGCTTGAATGATAAGTATGAACAATTATTACATTTTATTGTCCATAGTATAGCTATAACATATTGTATATAATCAGATTAAAGTTAAATGCTTGGTTAGCGTAACTCACGTGTTAGGCTGGCCTGCTGAAGACGGGGAGATCGGGGATCGAGTCCCGATAGGGTCTAATGAGGGTGTTTTTCTCTAAATGATTTCCCACACTACTTTCACGCAAATGCGGGTATATTACCTCTAAAATGATTCCCTTCTCATCCCCACTCCATTAGAGTAATTATCATATATGTGCCCAACCATAACAAGTAGTATAATGCGGTTGTGAAAAATAGATACATAATGTCAATTATGTATAAATTAAATTGCGATAATTTTCAAAAATATAAGAATTATTGTTATTGGAAGTTATTTATTTTATCGCGAATATTTACCTTCAAAATGTTATGAGCTTTATTATTATTATTATTATTATTATTATTATTATTATTATTCTACCCGTTCGGGTTACACGCACTTACGCTTAATGTGTAATGGTAGGGTGATTGTGAGATGAAATGGAGGACCTACAGTTTAACGTGGGATCCGAACCACGGTGTAGGCCTGGTATTCCCCAAATTCACAAGTTGTGATTAATACACGTCTTGTTAAAGTGAAGGAAGGATTTGGCAATCAGATAAATCTGTGCCGGGACCGATTATTGAGCCCCGGACCCTAGCACAGAAGTCCTACACCTTACCCCTATACCACCAGGTCACCCATGAGATTTAATAATAGTCTATATTTTTATTTCGAGTATTGTATTACTATTTTGAATACGACAGACAAAATTTAGCCAAAAGTTATTTTATTATTATTATTATTATCCTATTTAATTATCGATTAGGCGCGATATTAGATACAAGATTTTGATCGTATCAGAAAAGTATCGTGGCTTTCTAAATTCTTCATTCAACAACAATCAAAATTGGATAAGTTTGATAGTTTTATCATTTTGAAATAATAGTTTTTTAGTTTTAATGTAATTAATAAAAACTATATTACTGTTTTCTAAAGTATAATACATAAAACCACACTACGATATGAAGTTTGGTTCGAGTTGTATTACTTACCTAAGTTAGGTGTTATCCGTAGGGGTGAGACGGACTCTTAAATAATCCCCAAAAATATATTCACAAACATAATAGACTGTGCATTACATTACCATATTAAATTAGATGGTTTTGTTCAAATAGTTTTATCACCCTTAATATATCTTCAATTAAAATTGGACCTTTAATTGGTTTTCAAACGGTGTGCCACGCAATTTTGGGAGAAATCAAAAATGAAATTAGAAAAAAATTAGAGTAATAAAATTAAGTCATTTAAAATCTATGATTCATTTTTTGAAATAAAATAATTATTACAATTTTAGCTAGTAATTTTTAAATACAGTATTAATACTAGTTATTTTAATAAAAAAAAATCTCCTTAAGGAACTGATGGTATGCTTTGAGAATTTTAAAACTTTTCTGATTGGGCCCGTAATCTGAAAATAAAATTGCAAGGGTCAAATGTTTCTAACTATGAGATTGGGGGCTGCACTAAAAGTAAGCTCAATATTTTACGTTATTTATTGGCGGTTTTAAGCCGTTTGACTTAATTTTATATGATCTACAATTTACTCAATACAAGTGATTAGATAGTAATTATTTGTTATCATAATCGAAGATGAATATTTTTAACGAAATTATAAAATTATGGAGAATATAAACATACATTGACTTAGATATTTTTTTTACTAAAAAAATACCACAATCGCTACACACACAAATCCTGCCCACATTTTAAAAAATATTCGTATTGAGTGATGGCAATTTATGGATGTTTATAATCCACTCCATATTTTTCCACATTTTTACACGGACAATAAATTATTTCTAATATTTTTCATAAATACGTTTTTATAACACGATCACTTCATAAATATAGTACAGAAATAATTTTAAAAAAAGACATAATTTGATATCGTATGACTTACATAGATCTTAAAAACCTTAAGAACTTTTTTAATTATCACCCGTGGTTCGACAAAAAAAAAACACTCGTTATCAAATTTGCACTCCCAAATAAACCGAGTTTCGCAAATCCTGAGATAGAACTAACATTTGAGCTGGTTCTTACCCCTGCGTTAACTTTAAATAGCCGACGTGCAAATTGTCATAGACCTCACCGTCAGTCAGTAGAGGGGTGGGGGGAGAGGGGAAGGATAAAAGCTGTACCGCACCAACCCTCCCCCCCTCCCTTGTCTTGGGTTCGCGGCCCGGCTACTAGGAGGGGGTCACCGGGATATATCTGCGCTGCGCCACACCTCACCACGCCACCACTGGTTGGGTGACGCGCAGGTTCGATTCTCCATCGAGATTGTTTTTATTTTGTCATTTGTTAGCAGCGCGTCTTATAGAACTTTCAGGTTATAATTAAGATTTTGTACTGATTACGATAAGTTGTTAGGGATGAGTAAGGGTGAATTTAGAGGAAATGCACCCGCATTTGCGTGAAGGGAAATAAAGGTAAAGCCATCTAGAAAGAAATAAAAAACACCCTCATTACACCTGAACCGACATTATTCTCGTCATCGGCAGTCCAGACTATTGTGAGAGTGACGCCTTAAATCATGCGGCCACTTAAGTGGGCCCCATCAAGATTGTTTTTCCTTGCGTTCTCTACGTCCTACCAACCGTCCGGATTGGCCGCGTATTTATACTAATGAGGTAGGGATAAGTAAACTAGAATATAGAATAGTTGTACCTGCATTTACATGAAGGTAGGATAGGAAAGTGTGTTGGGGAATCCCCGTTCAGAATATTAATCCGCAGGTTATCGTGGGCTATAGTCACGTGGACTCAGTAATAGGCCTGATCGTTGTGTATCTGAGTTTTGTACGATGGCCCAACCATTTCTATGTGAATTAAGGTTTTAATACGGGAGGAAAGTAATATTTAATATCTATATGGTGTTAACAGTAGGTGGGTTAAAATGATTTTGAGCTCACCACATGGAGTTCATACAGCTATCCATGCCAAATACCTAAGACAACAACAGGATATTATAGTTCCAATGCAAAATACGAGGTTAGTAATAATAATAATAATAATAATAATGTTTTTATTTGGGTGAAGTTAAGGCCAGCGCCTTTTCTTACACCTAACCCACTTGGAAATAATCAATGAATAAGGAGTCGATATTCGTAAAGATCGATCCAGGATTAAGCCTCTCTACTTTCCACCAATCCCTTGATCAGGTCGATTAGGGCTGATCTCGAGGGGGGAGTGAGGGGTAGAGCGTACTTTTTTTGTTTTCACAAGTGCCTATTGCAGCTTTATGGTGGAAATTTCTCCTCTTATTTACTCAGTTTTTTTTTTGCGCCACGTATTACTATCCGTTTGTGTTATACACTTATGCACTAATTACGTTAATAATTTTAGGAAAGAAGAAAGTTATATTCATAGAAAGTGTACCCGTATTTGCGTGAAGGAAGAGTGTAAAACCATTTTGGAAAAAACTAGCCTCATAACACCCGACTGAGAATCGAACCTCGATCTCCCTTGCTATAGAAGCATATACTAATGATGTTAGGTATCATATGAAAGCTTATAAATAAAATACTAAATCTTTTTATTACCCTTCTATCTTATTTAGCTTGAGTAATAATTTATTTTGTACAGTAGACCATCGCTAATTCGGACTAATTGAGGATCGATACTGTCTGAATTATCGATTTGTCCCGATTTTAGAAAATATAGTACCTATACCAAAAATAAAAAATAAGAATGGACGGGATACTAACAAAAACTTGATGCTAAGGTAGAAACATTCTCACTTTATTTAAGCAACGAACTTAAATGTTGTTTTTTATTGTTAAATATCACACATTTTAAAGTAATATAATAAGTAAAAAATCTAGCAATTAAAAAAAAGTCTCCAATTTTTTTTAAACAAGGATTAAAGTGCGTGTTTTTGCGGCAACGTTTCTGATATTGATACCACTGTGACTATTTTCTTGTAAATAATAATATTTTTTCTTGGTGATCTGAATCATTGACATTCTGCTTTAATCGCGTTTTCAGAGGGAAATTTTGATTTTCTTTTTAGATTTCAGAAGGCCGTATCTTAAAAACTACTGCAGATAAGAATCTAAACATTAGGATATCTTACTATTTCTGGAGATAGTATATTATATGAGATAAATTTGTAAAAAAAACCTTTAAGAGGGTAAGATTCAAAAATTGTTAAAATATTGGATCAGTTGTTATGGAATGAATTACCCACATATATGGAGAGAAGATTGGGTAGTCATTGGCGATAAAAACTATTCTTAGTACCCCCAGGTTGGTTTCGAACCCCAACCTCTCCACCACTGGCAAACTCAGAATAGATGGTCTTGACATTTAGTCCGTGTTCTCACCTTCGGGACTCCAAGGAGATAAGTTCAAGAGGGGACCCAATATTGTGTCTGTCTTTAGAGTTAGGTTAGTTTGTAAGTCGTGTGTTGATATAATCTGTAGGTTCATGTTCGTGTCATAACATATCTCAAATAAAAAAATATTTACATCCTTCCTTATAAGCGGTAGCAAATTGTTTTAGTAAATATATTTTAACTAGCAAATTTTAACAAACTGTTTGTCACGTTTAAATAAAATGTATCCGCATTAGTACGCAGAGACTACGGGAAAAAATTAAGTTGAAATAACCACCCCTCTTGATCCGTTCTATATTATTATTATTATTATTATTATTATTAGCACCACGTCTTACTACCCATTCGGGTTATACGCACTTACGCTAATGTGTAATGGTAGGATGATTGTGAGATGAAATGGAGGACCTACAGTTTAACGTGAGATCCGAACCACGGTGGAGGCCTGGCATTCCCCACATTCACAAGTTGTGATTAATACACGTCTTGTTAAAGTGAAGGAAGGATTTGGCAATCAGATAAATCTGTGCCGGGACCGAGGATTGAACCCCGGACCCGCAGCACAGAGGTCTGACACCTTACCCCTAGACCACCAGGTCACCTTTAGATCCGGTCTATAATTCGAACCCCATTACCTTAAAATTAACGCAACCATGGTGCGACGTGAGTCCGGCACCTTGTACCGCATGACCACTGGTACGGGTAGGGTCCGTGCCTTAGAATGTTGGGCCGAGTACGGCGAGTCCGTCATGGTCACGGGACAGGGGTCGCAAAACCGGTGGGTAGAGGCCGTGTTTGTTTGGCCCACGCGTTGTTTCTAAATAAATGGTAAGCCACAGTATTCAGTATTTTATTAAATAGCACGGGTAAAGTTCGAACCCGGAGTCAATATTATCCAGATAATGTTGACGTTATCAACCCACACTTGGATAGCGGCAATTTTTATGGTTGAGGCAAGATTACTTATGTTAGGCTAGGTTAGGTTAGGTTAGTTGAAAATAAAGCATAAAATGAGGCATTTTGAATGTTAGTGCACTGCTACGAGCCAATTTATTGTCCAATTTCAAAATATTGTTTCAAAATAAAAATTTTATTGAAAAGTACTTAATGTTACAAATATTATTCCCCATTATCCAAGTCTTTCTGGCTAATGTCGATATTATCCGGATAGTGCCGTAAATGAAATTAATTACTTTCTATTTCTGAGTGTATCCACTGCAATTTGATAATGCTGACATCTCTCGACTAATCTCGATATTATCTCATTAAACAAGTATACATCGCTATTTATAATAATATTCATTTTAAACAAAATCATTAGAAACATTTTCATTAAAAAAATTCAAACTTTCATAAATTACTCATTAGTAACCAACCGTTAATTGTAAGATATAAAATCAAAATTATTATTTCACACCTCGAGGCACAACCATATAGAATTTAAAAATCAGTTTCGAACTTAATTCATCAAACCCTTTATGCTAGCCCAAAGTATAAACGGACCGAATTGTTAAAACCAATTTTTGAGTTAGGCACAAGAGCCATAACGATTTAGATGTAGAAAGTTTAAACGAGTTTAATAGGGCCTACTTTCTCTAGCTGAGAAAGTATTAATACGCCGATATGTTTCTTAGTAGTCTTATGCATTATAATTTGGTTTTATACACAAACAAACCATTTTCTGAAAGGAACTCTGTTTTTTATGTCAAAATTAACTGAGAATGAACTAAAAAATAGTTTCACCTATTATTTTTTATGGTTTTGAAATATGATCTCTTATATTATATGATGATAAGAAATTTAGGGTGCTCGAAAAAAAATGCTTAAGATACTATCTGTTTCAAAAATAATTAAGATAGTAAATAATATTAGAGGAGGTTACGTAATGATGATTTACATACCCTGAACTCATAATTAAACATTGGAATTATCAAATTTTACAAATTACGGGGGGAAGGACACACAGCGCGAATGTAAGAACCTAGATCCAGATAGATAGATCAGGATACTGACTGGCGAACCCAATGGGAAGAGACCATTGAGAAGACCTAGACATAGATGGGAGGATAACATGAGAATGGACCTAAAAGAGATAGGGTGTGATGAGGTGGACTGGATAGTAATATCTCCGGATAGGGATAGGGTGTGATGAGGTGGACTGGATAGTAATATCTCCGGATAGGGATAGAGTGTGATGAGAGGGACTGGATAGTAATATCTCCGGATAGGGATAGAGTGTGATGAGAGGGACTGGATAAGAATAGCTCCTGATAGGGATATGGTATGATAATTTTATGATTATTCGTGTGCTGATATAATCAGTCGTTTCAAAAGGTGCACGTTAAATACCTCAAATAAATAACAAACAACTCTAAATATCGCGGGATTTCTGAATGTCTGCAAAACACCTCAGAGCTCTGGTTCGAATTCCGGTTGGGTGTACTGAGGGTGTTTTTTCCCTGACTGGTTTCCAGCTCTTTTTCCATGCAAATTAAGGTACATTTCCTAGAAACTTCTACCTTCCTCATCCCTACTCTATTAACGTAACTAACGTATGTCTCTAAATCAAATTAATTCTAAAATACGGCGAAAAATAAATAAATAATATCAACTAACTTTAGTTTGCTTTTTTAAGAAAATATACACGTTAACATTTTTTTATAATCACATCTTACAACCCACCTGGGATATCTGGATTTAATTACTATGATTGGGGGAGGTATGACTAAGGCATAATCTATAAGATAGGTACCCGCATTCACATGGAGTGAGAGGGACAATCCCAGCTGGGATTCGAACGCCAACTTTCTAGTTATTTACAATCCAGTAGGCCTATATTGAGAGAGTGACGGCTTAAATCATACGACCACCGGTGTAGTTTTCGTAAGAAAACCAAGGTATGCCTCACTGTTTATTTTGTTATATTGGCCATCATTGTTTCAATACACATTATTGTCTCGATTATGTGAGGTCAACGGAATAGGTGTGGACTCGGATGACTGAAAACACGGATAATGCAGAACCTCACTCAGTTGTGTCTCGGATAATTGGGAATCTACTGTACTAGTTTATATAATGCATTAAGTATGAAAACACTACCCATGTGCGTGAGGCTTAAAACTAAAGAGAGTTTGATTATATTAATTGTGAATTGATTTTTCTTACAACTGGTCGAACCCCGTTTCAACCATTTAACCTCACGGCCCTATATACATTTAGTTTTGTGACCCCTGCTGTAAAGAAACCCGATGAACAGACATTAGGGTTTGCGACCACTGCGGCAAAGCAACCTGAAGGACGGATATTAGGGTTTGCGACCCCTGGTTCAAAGCAACTTGAAGGACGGACATTAGGGTTTGCAACCCCTGGTTCAGAGCAACCCGAAGGACGGACATTAGGGTTTGCGACCCCTGGTTCAGAGCAACTTGAAGAATGGACATTAGGGTTTGCGACCCCTAGTTCAGAGCAACTTGAAGGACGGACATTAGGGTTTGCGACTCCTGGTTCAGAGAAACCCGAAGGACGGACATTAGGGTTTGCGACCCTTGGTTCAGAGCAACTTGAAGGACGGACATTAGGGTTTGCGACCCCTGGTTCAGAGCAACCCGAAGGATGGACATTAGGGTTTGCGACCCCTGGTTCAGAGAAACCCGAAGGACGGACATTAGGGTTTACGACCCCTGGTTCAGAGAAACCCGAAGGACGGACATTAGGGTTTGCGACCCCTGGTTCAGAGCAACTTGAAGGACGGACATTAGGGTTTGCGACCCCTGGTTCAAAGCAACCTGAAGGACGGACATTAGGGTTTGCGACCCCTGGTTCAAAGAAACCCGAAGGACGGATTTTAGGGTTTGCTACCCCTAGTTCAGAGCAACTTGAAGGACGGACATTAGGGTTTGCGACCCCTGGTTCAGAGCAACTTGAAAGACGGACATTAGGGTTTGCGACCCCTGGTTCAGAGAAACCCGAAGGACGGACATTAGGGTTTGCGACCCCTGGTTCAGAGCAACTTGAAGGATGGACATTAGGGTTTGCGACCCCTGGTTCAGAGAAACCCGAAGGACGGACATTAGGGTTTGCGACCCCTGGTTCAGAGCAACCTGAAGGACGGGAGAGATATTTAAAGCTCGCTCAAGAGTTGACTGAACATCGACAAAGAATGTAAGACTGAAGGGTAGGAAAGGGGAGGGGGAGATGTTTTATATTATAGAGGGTAGGAGGGGGGTATGGCTGTTAAATGGACATTGACTCTGGCTGGTTGCTGTCATTCAAGATGTACCCTGGTTGGCCTTCAAGACTACGCTTTCGATCAAATGGGGTCAGGGCACATTACTCTCTTTTTAAATGTTACCGCAGCTTACTACCTATTCGTGCTATACACATATGAACTAGTGCTAGATATGAGGATGGTTGAATTAGGTGGAAATATACCTTCGTTTTCGTGGAGAAAGAGTCCAAGACCATCTAGTGGGAGAGAAAAAACTCCTCCAGTAGACGCGACAAGGATTCGAAACCCGATCTCATCGTCATCGGTGGTCCAGTATATTGCGAGAGTGATGCCTTTGGCCGTTTGTCCATCAATATGGGTAAGATCAGATTTTAATTTGGTGAGTTTGATAGTGTGTTACGTATTTATGTTACGGTAATATGGCTTGACAAGAAATAATTGGTCTAATATCAATTTAAATGCAGCACGAATCCTTTTAAAATTATTTATAGGACCTTCTTTTACCATTATAATGTGTTATTTCCCGTGGTCCGCGGCTTACCACCCGTCCGGTATGTACACATATCTACACTAGTAAAACCCACCTCGGTGGCCGCGTCGTCTAAGGCGCTACTATCGCAGTAGACTAGACTTCCAATGATGGCGAGATCGAGTTTCAAGTCTCAAGTTAGGTGTACTGAGGGTCGATTTTACTAAATGGTTTTCCACTCTTCATCTACGCAAATATAGGTACACTTCCTCTAAATATAACCTTCCTAATCCATAAACCTCTAGCGTGATTAGCGTATAACAGGAACGGTTAGTAATACGAGGTGTTAGTGATGAGGAAGATTCAACTATTTCACAACGGTAAAGGCCGATGATTCAATATCAAGTTAAATGTTATTTAACTAACTTGAGGTTTAATATAGCTTCGGGGAATGCCAGGCCGCCACCGTAGTTCGGATCCCACGTTAAACAGTAGGTCCTCCATTTCATCTCACAATCGCCCTATCATTACACATTAGCGTAAGTGCGTATAACCCGAACGGGTAGTAAGACGCGGTGCTAATAATAATAATAATAATAATAATATAGCTTCGAGTTAAAGCTCTGGGTTAACGTAGTCTCTTGTTTGAATACCTTTTTGTGTGGATATTAGTTGGCCTGGAGCTAATTTGTTGAATGCAGAGGTTGGTAGCATATTTTTTAAAATCGAATTTCACGAGCAAAAACGTTTATTTTTATTTTAAAATACATTTGTGGATCTTATACCTATTTCAAACACATTTTATTAACATATACAAACTCTCTCAAATAAATTATGTTACTAATTAGAGTAAAACTAATGCAGAAATTAGGGAAATATTCTGTGGCATAAGCATGAACATTAGTTGCATAAATTCACTAATTTACATAATTATAAAGGTTATTTTCAAATCTAATAGAACAAATAAGCCTAATCATTTGTTTTACCATGCTTGAGATTAAACTGAAGTGCTTGAACACTAATTATAGTCAAATTTCCCTAGGAAGAACATTTCAAAAATACAAACTTTTTAGAGTAAATATTGATTTGATAGCGTTTTATTATATTTTCAATGTTATTTTATAGGTATTGATAAATATCGATCATTAGTGATATCTGCAGATCAAATAACTTGACGTATAAATGCGTGAAAGTAGACCTAGTAACTTTTCTGTCTTCCTATGAGAATTGGACTATAGACTACTACAGCTGGCTCTGAATAATATTTTCCTCAATGACTGGGTTCAGGTTTAAAGAGAAACTTTAATTACCTTATTAATTGGTGAAATGTGGCTTTCCTCTTTCACAGTTACGAATTAACGACAGGGGTGCTGGATGTTGTGTTTGTTCTAGATTTATATTAGTTTATAAGTCGTGTTCTGATATAATCAGTTGGTTCAGAAAGTGGAGCATTGGCAGGAAAAAAATCCAATGGGTCCCGGGTTTGTTTTCAGTGTCCAGTTTTTCGGTCATCTTTCACTTAATTGAACAAAAGGTAGAATTGAGGGAATGTACCCGCATTTGCATGGAGATAAAGTGCTGGGTGAGTGGGAAAAAATCACCCTACAAGGATTTCTATCCTAGATTTCGTTATCAAAATCAGTCCAGTCTATTGCGAGTACAACGCCTTGGTCCACGTGGCTATCGGTGTTAGTTATTACTGTATATAGTATAGAATTTAAAATAAAATAATTACTGCTAAAATCGCTTGGAAACGCATTTATTATCTCTCGCTCTTATCTAACACTAAAATCTGTACCATCCGGGGCTCAAACAAGATACTTTCAAATGGGATATATAGCTAATACTACCTTAAGGCCAGTTGACATAGTCTTATGGGACTAAACGCAAGTTAACCAGTGTTATCTGAATAACATGAATATCCTTATTTTGTTATGAAAAACAGTAAATAGTAGTTATTAAAGTTACTAAAACTATTTTAATATATTCATACAACAAGTCACTAATGTGATCTGCAACTATGACTTTTGATAAATCTTACCGTCAACCTTAGTGGCCTTGGAGCAAAGTGCTCGTTCTAAGACACGGTTTTAGTTGGTTCAAAACCAGCCGGGGTCATTGGATTTTTCTTGAAAGATAAAAAATCCGTAACACAATTTCCTTTGGAAGAAAGACTAAGCCTTCGTTCGGTCCCATGTCGATTGTGACATATAAAAACAACCATGGCAGGTATGTGGAAATACCTCTCTTGGCAAAATTGGTTGTTCCTTCCGTACTAATTACTCTAATGGTTTTAGAGATTAGCAAGGCAATATATTGATAAAGTGTACTCACATTTGCGTGGAGGGAGAGTGGGAAACCAGTTTGGAAATACCCACATTCAGTAAATTCGGCCTAGATTCTAACCATTATCTCCCCTTCATCGGCAGTCTAGTCTACTGCGAGAGTAGCGCGTTAGACCATATGGTCATCGAAGCTGGTAAAGTTACAAGTTGCTTTTTGTCCTTTACAAAGTTATACTTCTTATATTCCTTAACTTAGAATTTACTTCGTTTATGCCATATTCCGGAATATAAAGACACTTTACGAACTACCCGATTTCACTCTGTTTGAATTCTCATCTTTATAAAGTTTGTTTCCAAAATTCCAAATGCATTCTTTTTTTTTATGGTACTCAATTAATTTAAGCATGTCACTTTCACGCTGTTTCTTACTTTCCGCCATTTTGTATTGTCTATTTGAATTAGTAAAACTAGAAAGTGATCAAATTCTTCAAATTACGGTAGACTTGCGTATTAGTAGCTTACTTGGCTGTTTACAAGCTGAGAGCTGCGCGCGCGCAGCCATATTAGTGGACTGAATCGAACCCGGGACTTCCACACGTCCATCATAGACTCTGCCTTAAAATATAAGTGAAGAAAGACCCTGGGCACGGGACGATTCCTGGATAGCTCAGTGGTTAGAGAATTTGTGTACTAAGCTAAGGGTCCCGGGTTTGATTCCCCGTGTCCAGGCGTCATTTTTCAATTTTGAGGACTTGTATTAGTTAACCAAGATCATGTCAGCGGGCCTTTAACACTCTCAGCCAAGGACGAGGTTTTGTGAAAAACATACGATGAAAAAATGAAGTTTGAAACAAAGTGTAGGTAGTTAGCTCTCATTTGTTGGCCCAAATGGTGATACTCTTTCCCCAGTCATTCATGGTAATAAGTAGTCTATTGTCCAGGGGCAGCTTGCAGTCCAACAGAAAGTACCAGTCACGCCGATATCCGTTTCTCCGGCATCTGTTTGATGCAGAACAGTTCCACGCGTCTTGGTTCAGAGCAGGTATGTCAAACTTGTGGCCCGCAGGCCGTATTTGGCCCCCCCAACCTATGATTTGATTCGGCCTACGCATTTACTGACAAGCCAACGTACAATGTAACCATTTTCTTATTTTTATATGGGTGACCTGGTGGTCTAGGGGGTAAGGTGTCTGACATCTGTGCTGGGGGTTCGGAGTTCAATCCTCGGTCCTGGCACAGATTTATCTGATCGCCAAACCCTTCCTTCACCTCTGACAAGACATCTTGTGAATGTGGGGAATGCCAGGCCTCCACCGTGGTTCGGATTCCACGTTAAACTATAGGTCCTCCATTTCATCTCACAATCACCCTACCATTACACATTAGCGTAAGTACGTATAACCCGAACGGGTAGTAAGACGCGGTGATAATAATAATAATAATCTTATTTTTTATAAAATGTTATTGAAATATACCATTTGGGATTATAGCATTTAAAAACAGGGTATTATTTGGGTCCATGTAGCAAAAGTAGGGTTGGTGTAACAAATGTTTACCCTTTATTCATTATAGATCGAATCCCAAAAATTATTATATTTGCGCATAAAATACGTGCAACGTTTGACAGCAGTAAGCTTGTGAAAGGTTGTTATATCTTATATCATCTTCTCTAACAGATGCGTTTTTCATTGATATTGAGAGTTACATTAACACAATTCTTAAAGCTTAGAGAGCATTCGCCGCGTTGCTGCAAATAAATGGTTTCATATCTTTAGTAAGAAAATAAATATGTGTTAAGTTCTAAGAGAAAAAAAACACTCCATGATGTAAGGTCGACCTCGGTGATATTGAGGTAAAGTGCTCACCTCAGGACCCGATGTCCGTGGGCTCAAATCAAGCTGGGGTTGACGGATTTTTCTTGGCTGATGAAAAAATTCCTTCGGAGGGGAATTAAAGATGTCAGTCTAATGTAGATTGTGGAATTTAAAAGAACCCTTGAAGGTATGTGGAAATACCTTTCCTGGCAAAATTGGTAAGCCCTTTCTCTCTCGCTCATAGAAATTCATATGTGTTGATATTACCAGTCGGTTCAGAAATTGCACTTTAAATACGTCAAATCAAATTTGTTTAAATCCATTGCGTAGGTCCACAGTAAAACTATACCGACCTAGTAGCTTACACTGTTAGCAATGATAGTGCCAACATCTACGCATACAGGGTGTCGTGTGGTCAGCACAACAAATCCTCCAAACAATAATCTCAGTTTTCTTGTTCGTAGCTGATACTTATTTATTAAAATCTACCCTCATTGTCCTAGTGAGAATTTTAAAATTTAGGCATTTTTTTTACTTCAGATGATGATAAAATTGATTTTTTTTATAAATGTGGTCCCCTATTTAAAATGTGTTCCTTATGATCAAACGTCTCACCTTGTTTATAGGGATATCTCTAACGACAAGGACCGTAACTCCAGTAGTAAATAACTCTTTATCTGACAGTTAGAAAGGCCTCAAGTCCTACACTTTATTTTAGCATCACGTCTTACTACCTCTCAAGGCTACACTAATCACACTAATGGTTTAGGTATTAGTAAGGATTAATTTAGAGGAAATGCACCTGCATTTGCATGGGAAAGGAATGGAAACCCATTTAAGAAAACCACCCTCAGTTCACCCGACCGGTATCGAGCCCCGATCTCACCGTCTTCAACAGTCTAGTCCAACACGATAGTAGCGCTTTGGACCATACGGTCATCGAAGCGGATTTCCTATACCTTGACTAGGGTCAGTAGTTCTTCGGAGTACTGACCTATAGTCAATTCGTGACTGGAGTGTAGGTTACTGGCAGTTAGCAAAAGTTACCAGATCTACTGTTATGTATCAATTCACGAAACCATATGTTGTTTGGTGTCAGTGTTGTCAGTCAGAACTCTTACGACAAACAGTTTGTTTTTAATTATGTTTTTTCTTTTAACCTTTTTTACATTATTAAACACAAACTTAAGAAAATAACCGTTTGTAGGTTTTGTGTGTGTGTGCGTGCGTGCGTGCGTTTGTGTGTGCGTGCGGGTGTGTGTGTGTGTGTGTGTGTGTGTGTGTGGCGTCTGCGACTCACTTAAAAGTGCTTTATAAACAAGAGCGTCTAAAAGGCTGCGTTCTCTTCACAAACTGAGATGGTGGAACAGAGGAAACGAAAGCCGTTTATGACGTCATACCAATGGGGTTCAATTTTGTTTGTGCGCATGTGCTTACTAAATAAAAACGTTTAAATTTGAAACCAATATCGTTAATGGCTCTTTCTTCAAGCTATAAAAACATATTTATTTATTTATTCGATAAAAGTGTAAATATAATATTTTTAATGTATTATTTCATGAACTATAATATATCTTGTTGCCACAACCACGAAACAAAAAACATAATAGTTTTATTAATAAGTTATTCTTTATTCTTTCAATTAGTTAAGATAAAGACAATTATACAGTAATCCTTAGGGAAGTGTTATTATAATCGTTTGATCACACTTTTTTATTGATAACATAATATTACAAAGCAAATGATAAAGTGGTGGCTCATGTATAGGCACTGCGGAACTGCAGCACCCCCTATTTCCACTTGATATTATCGATAACATTTAATATAATGAGTCCTTTTTTCTTTAATTCTTTATTTATTTTTGTAGTACAATATATATTCTTTAAGCTTAATGTCAGTACTTCAGTAGCTATTCCCCAGTTTTTGGAAAAAATATAAAAATCTTTGTATGGAACTGTGCGCTTCACAGTGACAGCGACGTGGTGTTTGACTGTTGTGTGCATGCGCACATAGGAGGGGGTGGGGAGGGAGGTGGGACTTCCAGGTAGAGAGAGCACTGTTGCTCTCGCAGTGCCGGCTCTGGAGTGATGGTGGAAGGAAGGTTTTTTTACTCAACGTGTGTTGTGCTTAAAAACCGTGTACCATATTCTTGAATGTGATGAAGTGTATAAGAGTGTAGAATTAGATTATTATTCTGCTTCCAGCTATTCTATTTGATTCACTTTTTTTCGGTTCTTTTATTTAACAGAAAGACTAAATGCGCTTGCAGTACTTTCAATGGAGAAAAATTTCCTTAATCCAGAGATCAAGGAGAAAATTATTGAACTTTTTGCGCATATTAAAACAAGAAGAGTGGATTTAATTTTTAAATGAATAGATCAAGCTTGATTTGTAACAATTTAAGTTAAAGTAAGTAAAATGTTTGATATTTTTCTGTTAAGATTTTATCAAGTTCTTGATTAAATTTTCTTTTTTACATGTATTTTCCTTTTACACAATTTTAAAACAAAGGTTAAAAAAATTCTGGAACAGCATTAATTTTAGCTACGAGCCACCACTGAAATTATAATTATTTCCCGATAGGTTAGCAATAGTGACCCACTCCGGTGGCCACGTGATCTAACGCGCTATTCTTGCAGTGGGATGGACTACCGATGACAGGGAAATCAAGGCTCGAACCTTTGTCGGGCTTATTGAGCGGGTTTTTTACAGAATGGTTTTCAACTCTTCCTCCACGCAAATGTTGAGTTTACTTCGAATAAATATAATCTTTCTAATGCCTAAAAACAGATTAGTGTAATTAGTACATATGCGTATAACTCGAACGGGTAGTAAGACGTGGTGCTAAGGAAAACAATAGTGTTCCAAACAATTTTTGCAATAAAAATGTTCTGTCAGCTGACTGCTACCCCCATTCCAGTGGCGAATAGACTGTAAGTGTTCCCAGGTTCTGTCAGCTGACAGTTACCACCATTCCAGTGGCGAATAGACTGTAAGCGTTCCCAGGTTCTGCCAGCTGACAGTTACCACCATTCCAGTGGCGAATAGACTGTAAGTGTTCCCAGGTTCTGCCAGCTGACAGTTACCACCATTCCAGGGGCGAATAGACTGTAAGCGTTCCCAGGTTCTATCAGCTGACAGTTACCACCATTCCAGGGGCGAATAAACTGTAAGTGTTCCCAGGTTGTCAGCTGACAGTTACCACCATTCCAGTGGCGAATAGACTGTAAGTGTTCCCAGGTTCTGCCAGCTGACAGTTACCACCATTCCAGGGGCGAATAGACTGTAAGTGTTCCCAGGTTGTCAGCTGACAGTTACCACCATTCCAGGGGCGAATAGACTGTAAGCGTTCCCAGGTTGTCAGCTGACAGTTACTATCATTCCAATGGCGAATAGACTGTAAGCGTTCCCAGGTTGTCAGCTGACAGTTACCACCATTCCAATGGCGAATAGACTGTAAGCGTTCCCAGGTCCTATTTCCTTTCACAGCGGTGAATTGACGATCAGAGAACTGGGTGTTGTGTTTGTTCAAGAGTTAAAATTACTTTTTTATTTTTGTCACTTTTTCTTACCACCCTTCAAGGTCATCCATGTATGCACTAATTTTTCTAATGTGGGACGGACGAATAATGTTGAATTTATGAGTAGTGTAGCCGCATTTGTATGAAGGGAGAGTGTAAAACTATTTATATAAAACCCCCCTCAGTACATCTGACTGAGATTATAGCCTCAATCTCCTCATCATCTACTTTCTAGTCTATTGTGAGAGTGACACCTTAGACTGTTCAACCACCGAGACGGGTATTATTATTGGAGGTCAAATTTATTCTGGGGGGAGAGCAAATTTAATCCATAGTGGAGAGTAAATTTATTCTGGAGGGAGAGTAAATGCATTCTAAGGGGGAGAGTACATTTATTCTGGAGGGAGAGTAAATGCATTCTAAGGGGGAGAGTCAATTTATTCTTGAGGGATAGCTATATTATTCTGGGGGGAGAGCAAATACATTCCAAGGGGGAGAGTCAATTTATTCTAGGGGAGAGCAAATTTATGCCAGTGGGAGTGCAAATGTATTCCAAGATGGAGAGAAAATTTATTCCGGGAGGAGGGTGAATTTATTCTAGAGGGAGAGTAAATTTATTCTGGAGAGAGAGTAAATTTATTCCAAGGTGGAGAGTAAATTTATCGGGGGTTAGATCATATCTGGTTCCAAGAGAAAGCAAGGTTCCCCTATCCACCCCTTGTCCCCTCCTTCCTCCAATTTACCAAACCCCGCGCTTATAAATTGTAACCCAAATAATTCGGATAAAATAAGAATGCACCTCCATAAACCCAAATAAACTTTTAAAACCGTGACTAAATTGAAGTTAAGACCGTTTTGTGTGAAGCCGTGTAATTAATCGAATAGACAAGACGGAATAAAGGCCGTGAACACATCTGAATGCATCGCTAAAAAATCAAACCATTCCATGCAGTTTTTATTTTGTAATTCCCACGAGCTGAAGGATACCTTGTCATTGTGATGAACCATAGCCTACGTTACAATGCACCGTTCTGATTGGTTGCACTTCACACCTCTCGGAACACGTGACCCGGCGAGCCAGCTATTCCCAAGGGCCCGCCCAGGAAAACGAGACAAAAATTGTACACACAAAAAGTTATATAGGAAGTGGTTAAAGGGCGCCTCCTACTTGATGAGAAACTTCACAACCACTGAAATATTTACCATGGGAAATGGGAGCTCTGAAACTTCACAACCACTGAAGTATTTACCATGGGAAATGGGAGCTCTGAAACCTCACAACCACTAAAGTATTTACCATGGGGAATGGGAGCTCTGAAACCTCACAACCACTGAAGTATTTACCATGGGAAATGGGAGCTCTGAAACTTCACAACCACTGAAGAAGTATTTACCATGGGGAATGGGAGCTCTGAAACTTCACAACCACTGAATTATTTACCATGGGAAATGGGAGCTCTGAAACTTCACAACCACTGAAGTATTTACCATGAGGAATGGGAGCTCTGAAACTTCACAACCACTGAAGTATTTACCATGGGAAATGGGCACTCTGAAACTTCACAACCACTGAAGTATTTACCATGGGGAATGGGCGCTCTGAAACTTCACAACCACTGAAGTATTTACCATGGAAAATGGGAGCTCTGAAACCTCACAACCACTAAAGTATTTACCATGAGGAATGGGAGCTCTGAAACTTCACAACCACTGAAGTATTTACCATGGGGAATGGGAGCTCTGAAACTTCACAACCACTGAAGTATTTACCATTGAAAATGGGAGCTCTGAAACCTCACAACCACTAAAGTATTTACCATGGGGAATGGGCGCTCTGAAACTTCACAACCACTGAAGTATTTACCATGGGGAATGAGAGCTCTGAAACTTCACAACCACTGAAGTATTTACCATGAGGAATGGGAGCTCTGAAACTTCACAACCACTGAAGTATTTACCATGAGGAATGGGAGCTCGAAACTTCACAACCATTAAACCAATTCTCAATGATCATAGAATGTTCTGTCTTGACTTCATTAGAGTCTGGCATCTTGGTAAACACTTATGGATACTAAGCCAAAGGTCCCAGGTTCGATTCCCGGTGGTACCGTTAATATTTTTTCTTGAAGGAGAATGGTTCCTATGATCCACTTTAGTGGCCGCGTGGTCTAAGGCATCACTCTCTTAATAGACTATACAGCTGATGAAGGAGAGATCGGGGCTTATATTTCGGTTGGGTCTAGCTAACAAACTGATGACAAACTCTATAAAAAAAGTCATACATTTTTAGGGAAACTAGATCCATATTTCTGAACATTTTATTATATCTAATAAATTCCACGTCATTGAAAATGAGCAAATTTAATTTTTTTAATTAATTTATTTTAATTAAACAAATCATATATTTAAAGTGTTTTTAATTATACAGAGGTGTTTGATATCTTTCACCTATATGTCGGCGTGTATCAAGTTTTAAAATACGAAACAACTTGCCCAACCCTTTATCTCGATTAGTATCGTGTCTGCTTACTGAGATCCAGGGTTCTATTCCCAGAATTACCTGAAAATTTATAATGGGTGTAATATGGGATTTCCCCTTTCAAAATGATGAATTAATGGATGAGGGGCTGGTTATTGTGTCTATTCTATATTTAAGTTAATTTACAATTCTTGAGCTGGTACAATTATTTGGTTCAAAAAGTGCAAGTTAAACCCCTCAAATAAAGAAACAAAAATCAAATTTATAAATATCCCTAGAGATCTAATAGTCCACAACAAATCTCAGAGCTCTAGTATGCAGCCCAATTAAAACGATTAAATTTAATCAAAACTTTCATATACATAAAATTTAACACGGCATTCCGCTAAATATGAACCCTAGTCAGTTTTAATTGCTTCTAAACATCTTACCTTTAAATTTTTCCTCTTTTTTTTCTTTTATTTCTCAATATTTACTTTTGAACCATCAATTTTTAGGTAGATTTTCCAACCAATCAGTTGAATTAATTAAGTAACATGCATTGGTGTACACGGTCTAAAGTGTCAATGTAGTGTTAGACTGAATTGCTGGTGACGGTTAGATCAGGGTTTGAAACCTGGTTGGGAGTAGTAAAGGTGTTTTTCCTTACAGGTTTCCAACTCACCTTTCGTGCATATGATGGTACATTTATTCTAAGCTTCCACCTTCCTTATACCTACTCCACTATCGTAATTAACTTATGGCTTAACGTATGAGTTCTAAGATACGATGAAAAATAAGTGAATAACATTAATTAACCTTGATTGGATTATTTTTTAAATATAAAAAGTTAATGTTTTCTGTACCCAGTCTTACAACCCATTCGGGCTGTACGGGTGTAACTACGATGATTGGGGTAGAGTTGAGTAAGGCCTAATCTAGAAGGAAGTTACCCGCATTTGCGTGGGTGGAGGAAGAGGCGCAAACCCAGATGGGACACAGACTCCAACTTTCTAGTCAATGATGAACCAGTAAGTTTAGAGATGTAGAGGACGCTAGGAAAAGCGTGTTTAATCAGTTTCAATATTATTAAAACTTTTTTGGCCAAAATAAATCAAATTTTGCATCAATACAAATATAGAGTTGAATTTTCTTCACATTGTAATATCAACAGTTGTTGATAATCTGTCAAGGGTGTTCTGGAATTTAATGACCACCTTTTTCTCTTAGCTTAAAAAAAAATTGTCTTTACCACTATGCTCATGACAGATATTCAACAACTGTTGATATCACCAGAGGAATAAAATTATACTTTATTTCTCTACTGGAGCAATATTTTATTTATTTTGCCAAAAAAAGTTTGTTATAAGACCTGTAGAGACATTGCCCTTTTCTCACGCCCCCATACAGCCGCACCTTAAACCATGCGACCACTGGTGTAGTTATAACAAATAGTATATATGTTGATAAAATTTCCCAAGATATTTGAGTACATTTGAAAAACTGTTGATAAGCAATGCTTCCATTTGCAAGTGTATCCATTACAATTTATACATATGAGCACGTGGGTGAAGATGTCAGTCTCATCTAGGTCTGATTTGTCGATGATAGGGAGCTTAGTGGTTGAAACCCGATAGGTTATATCAAGGTTATTCC
>CABFVZ010000161.1:161823-180087 GCA_902151445.1 Timema monikensis | reverse complement strand
CTCGAAACACGTGTTTAGTCTCTCCGACACGGTTTGACCAGGGTTCAATTGTTTGTCATCCCGTAGAGGACAACGACAGATAGCAGCACTGGTATTGGATTGGAGAACATTTTCTCATTCTCTATGCTCTCGAATATTGACGTCAAAAAAAAAAACTTTCGTTTGGTCCGGTCTGGTGGGTACCGTGTCGGTTTGATGACATTGAACTTTTAGTGAAGATTCCTGGACCGTATGGATAGGGGGGGTGTAATGGGGGTGGTCTATTTGAAAAAGACTCACCAGTGAGGGGCATGAATACACAGTTGTCCTTTTTTTTTTGCTTTTTTAGCACCGCGTCTTACTACCCGTTCAGACTATACGCTTATGTAATAATTGTGCTAATGGCTTTAGAGACTAGGAAGGTTATATTTACATGAAGTGTACCCGCATTTGCGTGGAGAGAGTGGAATGCTATTTAGTAAAAACCACCCTTAGTACACCTGACCGAGATTCGAACCTTGATCAGAAGTCTAGTCAAACATTAGATTAGTGTATTATACCAGGAGGCCACCAAAGCGGATATAAGAAAGGGTGAATTTAGGTTTTAAATCCCTGGCCATATGTATGTTGATTTTTTTCCTGCATGGTTTTACATTCTTTCCATGCAAATAATAGTATATTTTCTTTCAAACCTATTTTAAGCAATAGCCATCATAAACAACTTTGAAAAGAAAAATGTATTTAAAAATATAAATAATTTTGCATTTAGATTAAACACAAATTATTTCACAAATTAAATGTGTATATTCAGCGCTGTCTACTCTATTGGTGTGAATTAACATAAAAACATTTTAGAAATGATAACGAATGTGTGTTTGGTGCCAAATTAATAATAAAAGAACGCTTTATTTATTTATAAAATAAAACCTATTTTCTTTTCTTTCTGTCAGAAATTACTTAGAGCTAATGTACGAAAGAGGGAAAAAAAAGTATTGTTCCACCTGCAATATATTTTCTTCACCCGATAACACATTCCCTCTTCCTATGACAAGTTTATACACTCACTCTACTATTTATACCTGGACATTATTGAGCTATATTTCAAAATGATCGTTTACTTATTTCCTATTCTAGATAGATGATAATCTACATCCCGGCAGAAAGATTTCTACACGCCATTTTCGCGAATAAAACAAATAATCTGAGTTGCAGACGAATTAAAAAAATACACGTTTATATAAAAATTACTTCGCTATCAAAAAAATTAATTTTGTGACAATTTAAAACTATTTTTATAATTAACTGTTTCAATTATATATCTTTAAAACTCGCCGAATAGAACGTAAATACTCTAACATGGGAAATCCTATCTTGACTTGCAGTGACGTAATATGTTTTCAACACCCTGATATTAAAATTGACATATTATTTAAGGACTTTTGTTTCTTTTATTTTCTTTTTCTCAGGGCTTTTATGGTTTCGGATGTTGATGATGGTGGGGAGAGGAAAATAGGGGAGGGGGGACGATTTCAGAGGAATTCAAAAGGTATTAATTAACATGAACGAACGACTGATATTTCATTTATTTGTTAAATAAACCTTTTTTTACTTACTCAAGAGTATCACGAGCCTGAAGCAGTAATGCCAACATGACAATCAAACCTTCTTTATTGGATGCATAAATGAATCGTTCCACAATGCTTGATCGTTAAGAAACCTGATGAATATAAAGTCCAAAAACTACAACTTAAAGAGAGAAAGGGTTGTGGTATGAGAGAGTGGAGGGGGGGATATCTAAAAGTTAATTCTATGAGGTCTTTGACAAAGAGCATTCCTACCAACCTTTACTTACACCAAAATAAACATACTTCTGATAGAATTAAGAAGAGAGGCCGTCATTGACCGTCTTCTGGCTTTTATTTGCCATCGTGAGAAACTCCAGCCGTAATAAATCTTATAGTGTAACTGATACATTTAAAAAATAAATTAATTAAATCACGTCCGAAGAAATACCGCGTAGAGAAATTATTGTCTGTCATTACATTATGTAATAAAAAAAACTACTAAGTAACGTAATTACACACGCTTTGGTGGCCGAACGGCCTGAGGTGTTACTCTCTCAGTAGAACAGACTCCTGATAACGGGGAGATCAGGGTTCAAAACTCGGTCGAACGCACTGAGGGTGTTTAAGAAATTGTTTTCCACTTTCACTCCATGTAAATGCAGGTAAATTTCTTTTAAAAATTCAACTTTACTCCTCCTTAACCCATTAGCGTAATCGGTATACAAGCCTATAACCCGAACGGGTAGTAAGATGTTTTATTTTTATTGCCTTTAAGTATTTAACGTATAATTTACTAACAAAGTGATCACGAATTACATACTAGCTTAAGCCTTGATTCACACGTTAGCCTAAAATAGAAAGTAGAATATGCTTTGTAATAAAAACTATAAACAGCTGACTATAAAAATATTTTATCTTCTAGTGATTAAACAGATCTCACTAATTAATATCACGATTGATAAAAATTAGTGAGGCGAATCAAAACAAAAATAACATACGCGCTTTCCTGTCTAAGAGTTGTTTAAAATAACTTCACAACAGTAGATGCAGCCGTACGCTAGTATCTCGTGTTGTAGGCGCATGCGCGCTGATTGAGTCCGTTGGTTTCGAAATTTAATCGGGTCTCCCCGAGCTGATATTGCGCAGATAAAGGAAAACCGAAGTTATTTCAAGTCTCACCTAACGGACAACTCTGGTGAGGCTGAAATCATGTGATTGGTACAGAGCTTGTCACGTGATTACGTTTCTGCTTTGCTCTTGTCTATCAGGGATTGTGTGCATCCACAGTTTTACTAGAGATTATAGAAAACTTCATCTCTATAAAAAAGAGAATCCCCCCCAACCCCCAATTTCAGCAACGATGACTATTTTGTGTGTCTCGGAGAATCAAACCAGATACATTTAACTCGGAAAATAAGACGTCCTAACTACTCTTTACTGACACAGCTTATAAAACTTAACCGCAGAAACGTCGTCTAAGGCATCAGATTCGCCAAAGACTGGATTATATATGAAGGGGAGGGTTGAGATTTCGAATCTATGTCGGGTGCACTAGGAGTTTAGTTTTAAGAGTGTGGTTTATTTTTTTGCTATTTTAGCATCTCCTCTACATACTAATGCGGGTTCACTTCCTTTAAACAACCTTAGAAATCCCTATTCCTTGTATTAAGCCATGGGAAAATTTGACATTGGATGTTTTAGTTAAAAATTGATATTAAAGTTTCTATAATTTTTCACAAAAAAATCTTTTGCCTGAAACTTTTTTTAATCTATCATCAATTTTTTAAGATATTTTAACTCGTATTTTTTAACTCTTTTTATTCAAGAACTTTCTATCACATTATGTTATTCTTTATTCAGTTAATTGAAATATTATTTTAATAAATGATCAATAAGTAAATCAATAAATGTTCATTAACTTTGATACATTTTTAATGTAATGAAACGTTTTAAAATATATATTGTTATATAAAATACAAGTTAAAATATCCTGAAATGTTAATGTCATTAAAAAAAATCAGACAAAAGTTGTTGTTTTAAAAAAAATCCTTTTAAAATAATTATATACTTACATTAAAAAACACAAAGTTGACCTTTAAATAACCTTGAAGACGTCCATCAAATCAAAAATAGCTAGTGCGGTTGGTTCTCTTTCGCCTTTAAAAACAAAAATATTTTGTACTAAACAAATTTCTCTAAAATATATCGTTTTAGAAATATTTTAGTGTTCCAACTAATATATCTCACTCTGTATAGAGTTTTGTAATTGAAAGAATAAAAAAAAAATTGCATTATCAATTTACTAAAATATTTTTTATCTGTGTTAATTATGAGATGATAGACACGAGAAACGAAATATCATTTTAAGTGGCACCAAAGACTTAAATTATTTTCTTTTTTGTTAAATTTTAAATAATTTCATCCTAATAAAAGTTGTTCATGTTTAAAGATTCGAGAATTTAGATTTGGATTCGTGATTCGAAATAAAATTTAAGATTTGGATTTTAATCTCAGATTCAATAAAAAAACACGCTAGGATTTGACCCATCTATAATTTTTAAGATTTTTATTCTATAGGATGAGTGTGTATCGAGTGAATAATATAATATATGAAGCTAGAGTGTGTGGATCAAAAGGAAGGGGTAGGCCATGTAAGACTTGGCTAAATTTTGTAGACGAATGTGTGAAAAAGAGAAACATTAAGAGTTTTAAGAATAAAAGAGCACGTATGGCTCGTACGGATGTTGTTGAAACGAAAGTTAGTGAGGATGAATTAAGTACGGAGTTTTTTTTAGCTATATGCACAGTTTCTTGCCTACCCTGTAAGGGAATGGCATGAATAGTTATGCGTAATCAAAAAACAATAATGAAACTAAGAAATTAACTCATTTTCAAGGAAGTTTCACAGGAAATGCCTCAGTTCTGAGATCAAAGTAAACTGTTAGAAACATAGATCGAGTCTTCCTTCAACAAATAAAGTCGTTTTTAACAGAGTCATGACATTCTAAAATACCTAATTAAGGATTGTTTAGGTGATTTAGATGCTTCATAACTGTCATTATCAATACTAGAGTGTGAGGATATTTATCTTCAAGTAGGGGATGCACTTGATATTAAGATATCCTTTGTTCTTTGGATGATAGCTTTGACGAAATATTCAAGTGAGCCTCCCGATGAAACCATCCACCATCTCACAGGTTTGGTAGCGCTGGCGGCAACTTTTTTCTTCGCTGCCCCTGAGATAGGCTTCCATGTATATCTCCAGGAGACGTCTGTTCTCAGGCACTTGAGACATCTGCAGTTTCTCCAGGAGTCTAAAACATTAACAAGACTGTAGCTACACTTTGTTAACACGCGAGTAAATCTCTTGAAGACTATAATTATATACAGTGTCTTGAAATATCTGCAGTAGTTCCTGGAAACGTGTGCAGTGCCTGGAAACATCGACAGTGCCTGGAAATATATGCAGTGTTTGGAGGCATCTTAAGATTATTTAAGTGACAACAAAGTTTAAACACAGTTGATTTATGTTGTAAACACTAGACTAAATATGCAGGGCTTGGAAATATCAACAGTTTCTTCAGGATACAACATAAACCAAATTGTGGTTAAACTTTGTTAACACAAGACTAAATCTTCAGGGCCTGGAAATATCTTCAAGTTATTTAGGAAACTACAACATAAACAAAAGTGTGGTTAAAATGGCCATGATAAAGGCTCCCTTGCACAGTAATAGTTACAAAATTTAGCTAGCTATTAACAGAACCTAAAAAATGCAACCTCTTTTTGTGACATACACCGTAGCCAACCTCTCCTGAGGAATACATTTCCCCTACCGCTACTTTATAAAGTGAAGCTTTTATAAACAGGTAGAGGTGACCTGGTGGTCTAGGGGTAAGGTGTCAGACTTCTATTCTGGCGGCCGGGGTTCAATCCTCGGTCCCGGCAAAAGATTTATCTGATTACCAAACCCTTCCTTCACCTCTGACAAGACATCTTGTGAATGTGAGGAATGCCAGGCCTCCACCGTGGTTCGGATTCCACGTTAAACTGTAGGTCCTTCATTTCATCTCACAATCACCCTACCATTACACATTAGCGTAAGTGCGTATAACCCGAACGGGTAGTAAGACGCGGTGCTAATAATAATAATAATATAAACAGGTAGGAAATAAAATGCAAACATCCTAACTACAGTCCAATGTTCATAGCAAGGGTCTTTTAGATAATATATACATATTTTTATTTTATTTTATTTTTGTCTCGACGTCTCACTACCCGTTCGGGTTATACGCTTATATAATTATTAAGCTAACGTGCTAGGGATGAGTAAGGTAGAATTTTAGATGAAAATATTGCAAAATCCTCAGTACATGACCATACCATCTCAGTCTTGCTTCCTCTATATCTCATGTACTCCCTGTACCCCTTCTCTTTCCCGGATAACTTCATTCCTAATCCTGTTTCTCCTTGTGACAGCTAACATGCTCCTCACAAACTTCATTCCCATGACCTCCACTTTCCTAGTCTCTCTGAGGCACAATGTCCATGTTTCTGCTCTATATGTGTCAAAGGGTACTTAGTACACCCTGTACAACACTTCCTTACCTTTCAAGGGCACTTCTCTTATCTGTAATAGGTCTCTTTAAAAGTACTCCTTTAAAATGGTGGCTAGAGTAGGACGATGTTGATAACTGGCTAATAACAAGAAATTTACGATTCATGCATTAGCGTTTAGTGTTGTCATATGGAACTCAAATATTACACACACACAAATTGTGCACTTTCGATAAACTCCTCAAAGCGGTTACACAAATTCGGCGTGTACGCTTTCATTACGTGCCCGTTTGTGGTGTTACCCCTTCTAAGCAACGTGAACGCAACCCCCCACAACCCACCCTTATTTTCCCTCACCTGGTGACTGCGTCCGTCTGCTCTCGGCCAGATGTGTGGGCGCCCATGTGGCAGGCGAAGCGCTGCAGGCAGTGGTTCGGATCCCACCTCTCCCACTCCTGTAGTCCCGGCAATCCTCGCGTGGCGGCGCTAGTGCCGTTATTGGTGGTGAAGGAGATGCCGGATATCAGGGGCAGGATCAGGGGCAGGAATACAGGGATCACGAGCGAGAGAAGACCAACCTGCACAGGAACATGATTAGGAACATTATTTCTGTTACGTATAGATATAGATAGTACGTGAGTGAGGCCTTACTACTCTTCTGTAATGTACCAGTAAATAAAACTACCCTCTGTACATTAGCCAGGATCCTAACCTAGGCCTAGCTATTAGCATCAAACCAGAACTCGATACGTTCACCTCTAACCTCGTTTACCTCGAGTTTCGTTGAAAATGTCTTAAGTAATTATAATCCAATAATGACAAAAAGATGTGAACACTTCTCACCACCCCAGGGGTTACCTTGAAGAGCATCTTCAGAGGGGGAACTTGGCCAACAGCCCTCAGGAGTTACCTTGAAAAGCAGCTTCAGGAGCAAGAGAGGGAACTTGGCCAACAGCCCTCAGGAGTTACCTTGAATAGCAGCTTCAGGAGCAAGAGAGGGAACTTGAACAACAGCTCTCAAGAGTTACCTTGAAGAGCAGCTTCAAGAGAGGGAAATTGGCCAACAGCCCTCAGGGGTTACCTTGAATAGCAGCTTCAAGAGAGGGAACTTGGCTAACAGACCTCAGGAGTTACCTTGAAGAGCAGCTTCAAGAGAGGGAACTTAGCCAAAAGCCCTCAAGAGATACCTTGAAGACCAGCTTCAAAAGAAAGAGAGGGATCTCGGCCAACAGCCCTCAGGAGTTACCTTTGAGTTACCTTGAAGAGCAGCTTCAAGAGAGGGAAATTGGCCAACAGCCCTCAGGGGTTACCTTGAATAGCAGCTTCAAGAGAGGGAACTTGGCTAACAGACCTCAGGAGTTACCTTGAAGAGCAGCTTCAAGAGAGGGAACTTAGCCAAAAGCCCTCAAGAGATACCTTGAAGACCAGCTTCAAAAGAAAGAGAGGGATCTCGGCCAACAGCCCTCAGGAGTTACCTTAAAGAGCAGCTTCAAGAGAGGGAACTTAGCCAACAGCCCTCAAGAGTTACCTTGAAGACCAGCTTCAAAAGCAAGAGAGGGATCTCGGCCAACAGCCCTCAGGAGTTACTTGAAGAGTAGCTTCAAGAGCAAGAGGGGAACTTGGCCAACAGCCCTCAGGAGTTACCTTGAAGAGCAGCTTCAGGAGCAAGAGAGGGAACTTAGCCAACAGCCCAGTGGCGAGGGCCGCTACCGTCGCCTTGATGAGTCCCAGGAGTCCCAGCTTGGTGGCTCCGATATGGAGCACGTCCTCCATGAGTGAGTGACCTTGAGCTCCTCCAGTCGGGCATCCAGGGACACCCTCCGCGGCCCCGCTGGGACCTGCGTCATAGATATACTCTGAATTTGGTAAAAAGGTCCGTTCTGGAAGGCCTCATCTCGTACCAGAATCCTACCGTAGTATCATCTTGGTAAGATTAAAAGCTTTTCAGAAGGTTAGTAGGAAGTTTGTTCTGGAAGGTATTTATCCTACCGAGATATACAGTAGGATTCTGGTACGAGATGAGGTCGTCTAGAACTGGCCTCCTAACAAAATCATGGTATAGAAATTATAGCTATCCGTTAAGAAAACTTCGGAGTGTTCAAGTTCCAAGTTCAAATTTCATTTGTTTTGACTTTAACACCTAACCTTGGCACTTTCAAAGTAATTCAGCGGAAGAGGAAACCTTCGATATACCATGGATAGAATTGTACTAACGTGTATCATTGAGGTGGGGAAGGGAGGGGGGTGCAACGCGAGAAAATATAAGTGTTTTTGCTGGAGTTTTTTATTAAAACTTTGTTTTGCCTAAATTAATCAAATTTTGCTCCAGTAACAACGTTGAGTTTAATTTTCTTCACACGGTGATATCAACAGCTGTTGTTGAATATATGTCATGGGCATAGCGGCATTAAATGAGAATTTTTTTTAAACGAAGAGAGTCATTAAATTCCAGGACATATATTCAACAACTGTCATCATGTGAAGAAAATTCAACTCTTTGTGTTTCTACTGGAGAAATATTTGATTTATTTTGGTTAAAATGGTGACCTGGTGGTCTAGAGGTAAGGTGTCAGATTTCTGTTCTGGGCGCCTGGGGCTCAATCCTCGGTCCTGGCAAAAATGTATCTGATTACCAAACTCTTCCTTCACCTCTGACAAGGCGTGTATTAATCACAACTTGTGAATGTGGGGAATGCCATGCCTCCACCGTGGTTCGGATCTCACGTTAAACTGTAGGTCCTCCATTTCATATCACAATCACCCTACCATTACACATTAGCGTAAGTGCATATAACCCGAACGGGTAGTAAGACGCGGTGCTAATAATCATTTTGGTCAAAAGCCTACCTTACACTCCCATCTTAAAATATGACCGATTTCAACATGTAACCGTTTTTTATACTAAACAAATAGTTCCCAAACTGTGACGATTGCAAGACGATTCTTGGTGGGCTGTAGATTTTTTTTAAACCGAAACTTGGGGGATTATTTGGGGCTAGGGGAACATCACGTATACATAAGAAAGTGACAAAATTAAAGAAAAAATTATATTTAAAAGAAAAAGGCGTTGGCAAGCATAAAAACCGAAATGAACTGCATCTTTAGAACTTCTTACGACTGAAAATGATTTTCATCGAACCGCGATCTAGCTAATCCAACACGAATTTAATAAATTATTTGATGCAATGCAGGCTAATATGCATGCACATATTTTAAATATAACAAGTACTTTTAAAAACCATCCAAACCAAATAAAGATTCAAGGCTTTGTCTCAAATTCAGAAATACCAAAATTTCGCGAGACATATTCTTACAAATCTTTATTTAGAACATTAAAATGTATTATAAATGCGCGGAATAAAATGATATTAAATATTTCCGCGAAATCGATTACGTGACTCTTTAAAGGCAAATTATTTTTCATGTTGTTGATTTAAATGCAATTTAACGATGATCACATTTCAATAACAAAAAAAAGTAATATATTTAAAAATTAATAAAAACAAACAATGTCTAAGTAAGCTAGATGGTGTATTGTTAACATCCTATCTTTGGCATGTCATAGAGATCGACATTGAAAAGTCAAAAGGGATGGCGATTCCAAAAAATGAAGAGCCGCTGAAAATAAAATTGAAAACCAGTATTTGGAAAACAGAGTAGTTCAAGTACCTGGGAAGTCTGCTGACAAAGGATGCCTACCGCACCAAGGAAATTAGGTTGAGGATCACCATGGCCAAGGAAGCTTTCAACAAGAAGAGGCTACTGCTGACTAGCGAGTTGAGTTTGGAACTGAGAAAGAAACTGATGAAATGCTCATTTGGAGCAGAAATTTGGACTCTCAGGAAGACAAATATATTACTTAGGAGAGCTTTAAAATGTGATGCTGGAGAAGACTTGAGAAGTAAGGTGGGCAGACAGGCAGACAAGTCCTTAGAAGAGGTGGTGAGAAAATAACCATTTTGGATGTGATTCTTCGGTGCAAAACAAACTGGATCGGACATATCCTTAGGAGGAACTGTCTTCTGTATGACGTCATAATAATAATAATAATAATAATAATAATCATCATCATCATCTTGGGTTTGTTTGGTAACTACAACTTTTAGTCACGGATTTTTTTTATCACCATCACAATTGAATAAAAGTAGATTTGTAATCATTTAAACCAAGAATACATATTTTACTTACTTTCTTTTTATATCGAAATCAAACTTTTCATCAATAAAAATGCAATCACTTTATTTACAAAAAGACAAGGTCTCCACTAATATTAAATTAAATCTTAAAAGAGTCACGAGAAGTTTATTTCTTTCCTAGAGAAACCTCCGAATCAAATAATCACCTCGAATGTAGAAAAGTCTGGTCTAGCACTTAAGTGCCACAATCTGTTTGATTGACTGGAAAATTGAGTTAGTGGTACTCCTTGCATCTTGTGTCTGGGTCGTTGCACGTAAACTCCCGGATCAGTCTTAGGATAAGACGAATTTAAAATTATTATTAAGTGTCTTGCAGACACCACATTACGTGTCTTTCCCCAACCTCTCCCCCTTCTCTACGAGCTTGAAATATTTGCCAGTTATTATTTAGTTATACATTTGACTAATTTATTTGCCACATTAAATTGCAACAAAAGAAAATGCAGACTCATGAACTTCTAGTAATCATAATCATTATGTACAATATTTCTTCCAAACAAGTCACTTGTTTTATTTATAAATATTTGAAATAAAATAGTAATAAAGAATTAAACATGAAGTTTCTAAGTACAACTGCAGTTCAAATTTTACATGAAGGTCATTTTAGAAAATACAACAGTATTTATTATTATTATTATTATTATTATTATTATTATTAGCACCGTGTCTTACTACCCGTTCGGGTTATACGCACTTACACTAATGTGTAATGGTAGGGTGATTGTGAGATGAAATGGAGGACCTACAGTTTAACGTGGCATCCGAACCACGGTGGAGGCCTGTTATTCCCCACATTCACAAAACAGTATTTATTGTTTTTTCAACATTGATAACGCTTTACTATTGTTATTTCTATGGTTATTGATAAAATCTATCAAAAGTGACATCTCCAGATCACACGAATTGTATGAATACTTGAAAAGAAATCTTAGTAACTTTTACACCTGTCAAATAAGAAATTTCCTCCGAAAATTGGACAGTATCTCAGGACCATATTTGTCAGATAAATTAACTTAAGTCAGCGAATAAGTTGCAGTGAAATTCTAGCACGAGGGAAGTTAGTTTAAATTAATGTTTTGGTAATATGACGTACACGAATACAATATTAAAATTTATTATTAGTTACATTCTCAAATATAACCTTTGATCCAAATTAATTTCTGGTATTTACGATTTACGTGAAATTTATAAATAAATGCATATAATATATTGTGGTCCTACACCTTAACTCAGTTGGTAGCGTGTCAGCCTACTGATTTAAGGGTCCCGGGTTCGAGTCCTAGCATGGCCGAAAATGTATCCTTGATGAAAATATGGGTCTACCCTTTCACCTTGATAAATTAATGGCCGAGGACTGGATGTTGTGCCTGTCCTAGTCTTAAATTAGATTATGAGGCTTATGAATCTACGATAGACCTACCAAGCCGGTAGTGTAGAAATATAGTACTAGTTGCGGCCCGGCTTTTTGAGAGAGAGGTTTGAGTTGCGTCCACCTAACTAGCAGGGTGCTTTCTATCATACTGTCTTAAATTTCAGAAAGAAACTATCATCGTCTCATGTCGGCATCCCTCATAATATCCAAACTTCTTCAGTTATTGTCGTTCAATGGTTTTGGCAAATATATGAAGATTTGTTAGGTTAGGTTAAGTTAGGTCAACATCCCGGGCCGTAATTCGTACGCGGTCCTAAAAATGTGGAGCCGCAATTATAGTATATTTCAGCGTGGCTTACGAACTATATTAGCCTAGATCAGTACGTCTAATACTTCAGCTCCCAGATATTTACTTTATTTAATAGTATGATTTACAAACAAACTTAACCTATGATAGCACGCATAAAACTACACACTCAGACATAACACATAATTTTATATTTATTATGTAATGGGATGGACCAGTATTAAATTAGTAAATATCATATTCAGCGCCATCTGGATTCGAACTAAAGTTCTTTAGATTAGCTGCTAGGATACGAGTAGATGAACACAAATGGTTAAGTATATAATTTATTAATATTAATCCTGTTTATGAACAAAAATACTGCATGTGGGTATAATTAATTCAAAATAACAGCTGTATCATCAATTTCGAACAGTCTAGAACAAAGATTAAATTTGCTATAACAATGCTTGACGAATTAAGTGAATTACCTTCATTACATCCGTTAGAAATTATAATTTACCTGCCCCGTTAAACACGTGGACAATAATTCATTCTCTTTAATTCTGATTTGTCAGTGATGGAAGGTCGGGGTTTAAATCTTAAAGGGGGTGGAATTGGTTATTTTTCTTTTAAGAAATTCGAACATCAAAATGTTACTGCTCAATTCTAACAAGCTATAAATAAGCTTATAAGCTATAAATAGTGATTCAATTATTTCAAATCATTACTGTTCACGAGTCATCAGGGGTCGAACTTGATATTTTATTATTTTCGCGTACCATTGTTAAGGTAAAGTAATTAATGTATGGGGCTAAAACTTAGTATAACTAGAAATTTATATGAGGTGTACAGAATGAGATATTTATAATTTTAGTACTAATAAAATTATTAATATATAGATTAATATTATAAATATTTAATGTGTATATTATTTATATTAATATTAAGTTTTATAAATATGTAATTGTGTACACCTCATATAAAGTCTAGTTATACTAAATTTCAACCCCCATACATTAATTACTTTATCTTAAGGTCCTTGGCCCTGTCGAGTGCAAGTCTAAAACCTATTTTGTGGTATGGTGGGTGGGAGGGTGAAAGGCGTGGCTTGGCTTCACAACCGACCAAAGTATCCCTCCGCACCAACAAGAACAGATGGATCACTAGATGGCGCTAGCTACCGGACAGGTCTTGCGGAAATATCAGTTTTCTCGAGAACGAATTAAATGTTTATGTTAATATTTTCAACATCCCTTTTAAAATAATGTATCGATGTTTATTAATTGTTACACTTTCTTATTTTTTTTATTATTAAGCCGGAAGTTTTCTATTGAAAAATGTCATATTTATCGGTATTTGATCACTGTTAAAATTATATAAGAGGTGTTTATATAAAAAAAAGTATAATTTACTCAACATGCTTCTATCCTTGAACAAACCGTTTCCGAAAAGAGAATTGCAAAACAATAAAAATTCTTGAAGATAACCGTTTGTTCCCATGACTCTGCATTTCCACGACAAATGAAAAGGGTCAATCGGCAATGGTGCACAAAACGCATAACATATCAAGTTTGACCCCTTTTATAGTTCGTAAACTGTAATGATTTGAATATCCTCCTCATCTGTATAACCTAATAGTAAATATGTGAACTGTCCGGAAGGGTTGTGAGACATAGGGCAGCATTAGATAGTAAAAAAACAAAACAAGATTCCGTTTTTAATAAAATTATTTCATTGTTGAATGTTTAAATACGCGTTCAAAACAATACTTATGTTTACATACCGTGACCCGTTTAGGAGGTCGCACTGTCCATGGTGTCACTCTTGCAATATACTTGACCGCCAATGACGGGTGGATCGGGACTCGAATCCCGGTCGGATGGGATTTTCCTGAATGGCTTTCCACAGTGTGGTTCTGAATCAATCGGTTTGCAACCTACGGCTCGCGGGTTTAATCCAAACAACCGACTGATTTTTTCTGGCCCGTAAAAGATTTAGCAAACAAACCATAGTGTTTATAAAAATAGACTTTTAATTAAATTCATATATAATAAATATTAGATTGAAATTTTTTTGCGTGATATTTTTTTTCTCTACAAAATTGACTCACCAATTGTATTTAAAAAGGGTCTGCTAATGGTCTAAATGATTATATTTAAATTGAACCTCGTACATTTTGATTCAATCATACGCCGAGAAAATACTGTTACCGTTCAAGGTAAACGTATTGTGCAGCTGATTATTTTTACTTTCTCTAGACACCTCGGAGAAAGAAGTATTATGATCATCAAATATACCGAACTCGAGATTTTGATAAATATTGAAGTTTCATGACCTACTGAAACTGAAAAAGTTGAATTGAATAACCAACCCTAAAATTAAGGACTGTTTACTGAAGGGCAAAGAGAGAGATAGAGAAAAAAATCAATATTTTCAACATCCCCTTTAACGATTTTGATTAAATTTTGTATCCAGACAGTGTTTAACATTAAAAACAAAATGTAAATTTTAATTTTTCCATGAAAACTACTTTGAGGATACTATACTTGTGCAGAAATTTCCAATTTTGATCATATCCCCGTAGCTATTTGAGATACGAAATGTTTTATCATTGTAAATATTATTACTATTAAATATTAAACTATTTTTTTAATATACTTTAATAAAATCAATAGTTCCTGAGCGATAAGCCAATATATATATATATATATATATATATATATATATGTTTTAAATATTAACGTCTGTGAAAATTAAATTGATTGTTATGTTTTTTGTGGATATATATGTGTGTGTGTGTCCACCAATGTTTCTGCAACAGTGTATATTAGCTCGGTTCACAAAACTTACTAGCTTTTAGTAAATGTTTCTATTTTAAGATTAAAGATGTATTACTATTATTATTATTATTATTATTATTAGCACCGCGTCTTACTACTCGTTCGGGTTACACGCACTTACGCTAATGTGTAATGGTAGGGTGATTGNGCGTCTTACTACCCGTTCGGGTTATACGCACTTACGCTAATGTGTAATGGTAGGGTGATTGTGAGATGAAATGGAGGACCTACAGTTTAACGTGGGATCCGAACCACGGTGGAGGCCTGGCATTCCCCACATTCACAAGTTGTGATTAATACATGTATTGTCAGAGGTGAAGGAAGGGTTTGGCAATCGGATAAATCTGTGCCGGAACCAAGGATTGAACCCCGGAACCCTAGCATAGGAGTCTGACACCTTACCCCTAAACTACCAGGTCACCCTTAAGGTTAAAGAGCGAGATAGAAAGTGTGTGTGTGTGTGTGTGTGCGTGCGTGCGTGTGTGTGTGTGAGTGTGCGTGCGTGTGTGTGTGTGTGTGTGTGTGTGTGCGTGTGTGGTGCACCGTACCAGTTATTTTTATAAAATATTTAACTGATATATTTGTTCAACTCTGGACATATTCTAGTTCAAAAGTAGGTCCAAACCAACTAACATACCTGTGTAGTAGTAAGATGGCGGATAGTCCTGATAGCTTGGATACGGCTGCCTATCCTGCTCTGGCATATAATAGTTGGCAATGTTGCCATAGCTTCGACTGGAAGGGGTGTCATCACGATGGTCCCTCGGTCTTGTGCTCTGAGCAGCGAGCAATTTGGCAACCACGCATAATATAATCAGAGATTTCATCATGTGGGACCTTTCTGTCCACCACCTACAAGATAAATGAGACAGTTAGATTAGTTATTAATTTATAAAATTAAAAAAAAATGTAAGTACCTTATACATAATTTTATAATCGCATTTCCAGTAATCGGGCTGCACTGATATTGACAAATGACTCCACTTGTTAAAGGTTAGGGGTCCAGGATGTCAGCAAATATATTGGCTTCCAACGTAAGCACGAATTTCCAGCTTTTAAACTGTGAGCACAGTGAGTCATTTGTACAATCGAGTGATCTGGTGGTCTAGGGGGTAAGTTGTCGGACTTCTGTGCTGGGGTCCGGGGTTCAATCCTTGGTCCCGTCACTGCCAAACCCTTCCTTCACCTCTGACAAGACGTGTATTAATCACAACTTGTGAATGTGTGGAATGCCAGGCCTTCACCGTGGTTCGGACCCCACGTTAAACTGTAGGTCCTCCATTTCATCTCACAATCACCCTACCATTACACATTAGCGTAAGTGCGTATAGTAAGACGCGATAATAAATAATAATGATAATAATAATTGTACAATCATTCTTTGTTTACATCTCCATGTAAACATTGTATTTGTATGTCGGTAAATAAAATAATTCTCTTTGGTTAGAAATAATATTGGCTCAATTCTTGATTAAATTGCTTGGTGCAACAAATAGACGGGAGAGGGGTAGTTTTAATGTTAGGTGTAAAGGGGTGAAGCAAGAAAAGGCCAGTGTCTTTGCAGTTTTTAAACCAAAACTTTTTTTTTATCAAAATAAATCTATTCTCCAGTAAAAACATATGGCTTAGTTTTCTTCACGTGGTAACCTCAACAGTTGTCGTATATCTGGAATTTAACAACTTTTTCTCTTCATTTCAAAAGTTTGTCAATTAATTTAATTAATATTCAAGGACTGATGATATCATCATGAGAAGAAAATTAAATTCTATGTTTCTACTGAAGCTATAATTTAACTATCTTGATCAAAAAATTTGTAGTAATAAAAATTGCAAAAACACATTTTCCCACCTTAAATAATAATAATAATAATACTTAGAATCACGTCTTACTACCCGTTCGGGTTATACTCTTAAGTACCAATTATGCTAATGGGTTAGGAATTTGAAATATTGAATATAGAGCCCGCATTTTCGTGGAGGGAGAGTGGAAAACTATTTAGGAAAAGCCACCACCAGTCCAACCGACTGGGTTTCGAACCTTGATCTCCTCGTCCGTGGTAGTTGAGCTCAACACGAAACTAGCGCGTTAGCTAACTACGCCACCTATGTGGGTCCCCAACCTTAAAGTTCTCGTCCTGGTGTTAAGGGGTAAAATATAAGCTTGCCTTAAATTTAAGCACCGAAAGCTCGTAATCTCTGGGAAGTTGATAACCTTTGAAGAGTAAAACTATGAAGTCGAATGAGGAACATTTCACAATTAAAAGTGGTTGTTAATACATTTGCAGTGCGATAAATTGCAGACACCACTGCAATGATATATGACTGTATAAGTTATTCCGTAAACTATATTATTTTATAAAATTAATTAATGGATCATCAAAGTTTATATCATATTTATTTAATCACATAGCTTTAATAAAATTAATGTGGTAGCGCAATACCACTCCAAGAGAATTTAACAAAGCTTAATAATAATGTAGAATAGGCCTGCTAACAAAATTTAAAAAGATACAAATATACATTTTTTTTAAATGTTCGATATAAGAAAAACTTCCCACGACTTGGAGAGACAAAAACAATTTAGTCTTTTTAAGATAAGCTGACGTTTATGTGCCTGGTTTCCCGAGCATTGAAAACTATTTACATCAATCATTTCATGATGTCAAGAGAAATGATTTATTTCTCCAGACAGATCTGCAAGTCATTGTGAAGGTGTGTGGGGGTATCGAGTTGGCGAAATTTGTTTGCGTGAACATCGTATTAGCGAAACCATTACCTTCTTAAGGAAAGTAGCCCCCATTTAAGGAGACACAAAAGACACGTTAAATAAAGCCAGACAGACAAATGCCCACACCGGTGAGGTACGCGGATAAAAATACGTTAGTTGTTTCAATTATTTTGAAGCCTTGTAGCTTACATTCCCATGGTAATTACAGCACTGTGATGATATCTCCCTTCAAGTAGGCGATACTCTTAAGGGGGAGATTTAAAGGATGCAAGAAAAGATGTGTTTTGCCCGTTAAATACCTCAAATTAATAAAAATGAAAAATTAAGAGCTAAATACCCAGGAAACAAAAAGAAACCGGTATAGAAGCGTAGAATGTATCTTTGTGAATAGAATGATGTCATTTAATAGCCACAACACACTATTATAGGAGCGTAGAATGGATCTTTGGGTATAGAATGATGTCATTTAATAGTCACAACACACTGTTATAGGAGCGTAGAATGGATCTTTGTGAATAGAATGATGTCATTTAATAGGAGGGTTACAACACACTGGTATAGAAGCGTAGAATGGATCTTTGTGAATAGAATGATGTCATTTAATAGTCACAACACACTGGTATAGGAGCGTAGAATGGAATGGATCTTTGTGAATAGAATGACGTCATTTAATAGTCACAACACACTGTTATAGGAGCGTAGAATGGATCTTTGTGAATAGAATGATGTCATTTAATA
>CABFVZ010000161.1:135361-154639 GCA_902151445.1 Timema monikensis | reverse complement strand
ACCTATCACTTATATATTTATTAATTGGATAGCAGGACTTACCATCTAGCTTAACCTAGAATAGTAAGTACACTACTAAAAGATATACCAATCACTTATATATTTATTAATTGGATAGCAGGACTTACCATCTAGCTTAACCTAGAATAGTACGTACACTACTACAAATATAGACCTAGCACTATATATAATATACTAACTCACTTTGCTCGTTGAGGGCTCGGCCTTCAAACCTCCGGTGAGTTTTCTTTGCAAATGGATGTAAACTAATGTAATTCCAGAGCAGTTTTTTGATAGGTCTTACCGTTTTGACACAAGAGACCTCCAAAGAAAAGACTGCATCAACTTTAAAGTTGCTCTGCCATTTTGAATTTTTTGGGGGAGTTAAAAATCAAAATTTTTAACTTTTCGGAATTTCCCCGTCGATTAGAGGCTAGAAGCTATAATTTTGCCAAATTTCAAGTTTCTAGCTCATCTGTAAGTGGGTAAACATTAATGTCAGGTGAGTGAGTTAGCCGTGTGGCTTTATAGTAGTATGATTGGATAGCAGGACTTACAAACTAACTTAACCTAAAACATAACGTCTAGTACTAAACACCTAGTCTTACATGTTTACGAATTAAATGGATAAATAAACAAGTAAATAATAATTAATCCTCTCCGAAAGAACAATCCTAATCGAATTGTAGGGAAATATTTTATTTAAATTCTGGAATATTGAAGTGTGTATGTGTATGTGTATGTGTATATGTGTATGTTTATGTGTATATGTATATGTGTATATGTATATGTGTATGTATATGTGTATATGTATATGTGTATATATGTGTATGTATATGTGTATGTATATGTGTATATGTATATGTGTATATGTATATGTGTATATGTATATGTGTATATGTATATGTGTATATGTATATGTATATGTATATGTATATGTGTATATGTATATGTGTATATGTATATGTATATGTGTATATGTATATGTGTATATGTATATGTGTATATGTATATGTGTATATGTATATGTGTATGTATATGTGTATGTATATGTGTATATGTATATGTGTATATGTATATGTGTATGGGAAATGCATTTTATTTTGCTCAAACCAAATAATTGTTTAAAAAGTGTTTTCGTATGGAGGGAGGGGCTAAGAATAATGTGAGAGCAGATTTTTTGTATTTTTATCTAAGCGTCTTACCACCCATTCAGTTTATACGCAAATTTACTAATCACGTTAATGTGTTAAGTATGAGGAAGGTTGAATTTAGAGGAAGCGTACTCACATTCTCGTGGATGGAAAGTGAAAAAATATAGGATAAAACTCCCTTAATACACCTGAACGTGGTTTGAAGCCCGGTCTCATCACGTAGGCAAAATTTCGGTCTATTGCGGGAGCGATGCAAGTAAGATTAAGTGGCGAGTTCTAAAAAAAAAAAGTTCCCCGAGGGCTTTGAGGGTATCCAAGGGCTACATGAGCGAGTCGGTCTGTCTGGGAATAAAGGAGAGGTTATATTTATTAAGATATTAATTATGACCTCGGGCGTATTAACCCGAACTAATACTAAGTAAGACGTGCTGCTTAAAAAAATTGACATAAATTAATGTATTAAATTAATTACTTACTTTATGAATGAATGAATGAAGATAGGAACTAAAAAAAAAACTAAAACATGTTCATCGAAATATTATAAATTAACACATTATTATGAATGATTTTTCATCTTCTTTTGTCGGGCTTTCTAATCGAAAAAAAAATGTTTTCACGATTATTATTCTGAACAAAGCTGAATGACGTGTGTGTCATTAATGTATGGGCATTTGAACAAATGGTGACGAAGCGCTAAAAAACAACCAACATGGCATCCGCACGGGTGGCCACGTGGTATAAGGCGTGTATCTTTTAGTAGAACAAATTGACGGGTAAAACAAGGATCTCGAGGCTAAAATTTCAACCATGTACACTGGGAGTGTTTTTTTTTCATCCTCACATCACACTATTTCGGGTGCATTTCCTCTAAAATACCTTCTTCTTCCCTACCCTATGAGCATTATTAAAATGCGTAGTAGGGTAGTAAGACAAAGGGAAATATATATAATGGGAATAAAAGGGGTCCAAGTTAAAAATACAATAAAAAAAAGCTTCGGTGGCCGCATAGTATGTGGCATAAACCTCGCAATAGACTGTACTACCAATGACGGGGAGATAAGAGCTCGAATCAAGAGCGGGTGTACTGATGGTGGTTTATCCAAATGGTTTTTCACTCTCCATTTAAGTAAATGTGGGTACACTTCAAATTTAACGTTCCTCATCCCTATCTCATTATGGTAATTAGTAGACCTACACATTAGTATAGCCTGAAGGGATAGCAGTAGGACAAATACCTGGTATTAAACTAATAATTTAATAAAATGTTATTTCAAGCAGGGATTCGAACCGAAATGGTTCATATTCTTCCACTAAATATTTTAAGGTACCCGATCTGGTTTGGATAAGAGAAAAATCAAAGTCATGGCAGTCTTCAGTTCATAATTAGGTTCCGGTTATTTTCGTCTTTTGTTTGATAGTTAGTTATACTTTCATTTGCCATCAAAATTATAGAATTTGTAAACCGGAAAAAAATCAACAAATTACAAGTTATCTATATGAAAAATAATACAAAGAAATATATCCGACTTTGGCAAAAATTTCGAGAAAAGAAAAGAATAGCGTATTTCAAAATAAGATTAAAGGAGGATATAAAATGCAATTAAAAAAATAATTTAAGGACCGATTAGAACCTTTATGAACCTAAATAATTATAATATGTTTATTCCAAATCCTGTTCTGGTTTTCGGGTCATTTATTTTTGGATTCCTGTTAGGGTTCTTTAAACAAAGCTGTTAATTTCAGTTAATAGTTCTGGTTCCATTTTGCCTCCCTGAGTTCAAGTACTTTCTATGTCCAAAAGTAGGTTTTTAAATTTTGGTGGCCGCGTGGTCTAACGCGCTACTTTTGCAGAAGACTGGACTTCCGATGGTGGGGAGCTCCAGGTTCGATTCTTGATCGGGTATACTGAGGGTGCTTTTTTCCAAAATGGTATTCCACTCCTCCTCCACGCTAATGCAGGTGCACATCCTCTAAACGTATCCTTCCTAATCCCTTAAATTCTTAGCGTAATTAGTACATAAGCGTATAACCCGAACGGATAGTAAGACGAGGTGCTAAAATAAATATAAAAAAACTAGTGATTAGTTTGGTAGTCCTTTACTCAAAGGCTTAATAAAAATGGAGCCAAAATGTTTCAGAATAAATAAACAGTGTTTTCTAAATTGACCGACAATTTCAAGAGGGTTTTAAGTGGATTTAGACAAAAATGTCGATGGATTTAAACATGTTCTAAAAAAGAAGTTGCTTCCTTTTTTTTTACCTCGTTCGTAATCAAACTTTGTGTAGACATAAATCCTCCCAGTTTTGACAAGAAGGCAATTGAACAAGCCACGTGACCGGCCCTAAATACCTGAAATGTATGTTAATGATCTGTCTTCCTGTCGAGTTGGTACTTTCGAATACGTCATTGATAAAAACACTTGCGTGAGAGTGAGTGTTTTAGAGAGTGTGTGAGAATGTGTGATAGTGTGTGTAAGAGGAAGATTCTGGGAAAGAGTTTGTGAGAGAATGTGTAAGAGATAGAATCGTGCCGCAAAGCATGATGGGTGGAGTTAGAGGTCAGTAAGCTCCTTCTTTTGACTTGCCCTAGGAAGGATAAGCACAAGCAAATAAATGAAACAGGGCGTGAAATCCCGGTAATCGCACCCGCCCACCATGTCAGAGTATACCCGTCTCTCTCTCTGGTCTCGGACGTGGGCATCATCGTTTAGTAAAGTGGATTCAAAGATTTACTCTCTGTTATAGATTTGAGGATGAGGGCTTGATCAGTCCTAAGTGCTGATTACCCCCCTCTAATGATAAGAACCAAATAAAAATACCGTTTTGTTAATATCTGACTCGTATTGGTGGGCATGCCATCAAAGGCGTTTTATCATCTGTTATGCTCTCTATTTGGGATAGGGGGATAGGGGGCCAGAAAGTCAAAACAGGGAGGTTAGGTGGTTCGAAGGATCCCCCCTCTATAATTATATGAAGGGTTCACATATACGTTAGTACTATGTGTTCTGTCTTACGACAAGTACATTCCTTTTGTCAGTGAACCTAGTCCTCCAATGCATCCTGTCCTCTGCCTCCTCCTTCAGCTCCCAGGATTGTCTTGCTTCTTTCAAGTTACCCAATATTTTAATTCTCCTTCTTTCTAAGCTTCTCTTTCCTTCAACCTTTCCTTCCGTAACGTCTTCACGAAGATAGTTCCTCTTAAGGCTGTTTCCGATCCAATTTGCTTTGTACCAAAGAATTGTCAATTACGCACCGTATCCCAGTGGTAAGCTCCTCCCTGGTGTCGACGGATGTGGTCTACACAAGCGATTTGACAATATCAACCCCACACCACTCAGCTATGAAGATTTTCGTCGCAACATACCGCAGTGCTGCAGAGCATGCATGTCCAATGGTGGGCGACAGATTGAACAATAACTGTGGACGTGTAATCTTATGATCACGTGTGTAACGTTTAGCAATGCCAATGTATTAATGTATGTCACCTCATTATCCCAGTTGCCTACCTGCCCCTGCACATTTCCATCGCCATTTTTGCCTAAAAGAGATCTCCTCCAGCCAAAAGTTAATTATATCAAAATGTTACATTTACACACAACCATCTCCCCTAAAACATTGTGTCATTTGTTCATGTACATATTTGTGATGATACTGATTTGTACCCCTCTCATATATTTAAAAAGTCATTAATGAAGTGCGTTTTTATTTAAAGGACTGTATGTAAAACATCATTTTAATACTTCATCCATGGAGAATCAAGCGCTTTTCAGAACTGATGTCAATAGATTACACCATTAGACTTATTTTTTCTTTCAAAAATCAACTCCGTAGTAATACCAGAAAAGCAAATGACGCTAGCTCCCTCTACTCAATAGGAAGCTAGCCTTCACAACATCTGTAACCAGGACTCTTTTTATTAGTTGGTTTTGATACTGGTTGACAAAGGGGTCCAAGAGGCCAGGGGTAAGTCATATATATAAGCCGCTTATGCGTATGAATATATAAAGAGTAGTCACATAAATCTAAAGAACGGTGTAATAAATCAGTGCCGGTCAGAGAAAGAGTAGTCACATAAATCTACACAGCACGGTACTCAAAACAATGTAATGTTACAGAGAAATAATCTGTAGTTCAACTAAACTGTATCATATAAAATTATATCTTCAGTGCGAAAGATTAAATCACTTCAATAAATCATGTGCAACATACAAAGGTCTTATTTATTCAATTAAAATATCTGATAATAGTACCATACCGCCTTAATAAGTGCTCAATGATGGGGCAATTATCAGCTAATTAAACGGTATCACTTCAATCGGCGCCCATCACCAACACGTATATTAATTGGCACCCAACGTGGCCCGATTAAACCAATAACGTAACAATTAGCGCCAATCGTGCGGCGTATATTTCAAAACATTCCATATCGTTATACTCCTGTATGCTGTGTATATTAACTACAACAATCAAATTACTGCACCACGCAGTTTTGCATGCAAGATAATTATTATGACTAATGGATAGCTACTGTACATAAATTACTGTACAAATAATTACATAATACAAAGAACAATACGTAGTAAAGCTTCTGTGATGTATATGTGTGCACGAGCATATACTGAACTGCTGGAACACTCCCCGCTGACAGCTCAGAAGTGGTGAAAGGTAGGTAGACTGGTTTAGAAACGTTCAGTAGAGGGGGGAGGCGGTAATGCTCACACTTCACGCGAGACAATGACAATCCTGACATTCCTACAGTCAAAATAATGCATATAGACTGGTGTTTTCCATTTTTGTCCACTCTTTAGATATTGTTATGCGTAAATATGCGTCCCTAGCACTGTCTTTGTCCGTTATTGGGAGGAATTTTCACAATAAGAGACCATGTTATTTTGTTGGCTGAAATTTAAACTGTCCGTTATAAATAATAATTCGTTATTCAGATGTGCCCGTTAAGGGAGATTTCACTGTATATCTACTTTAACGTATTGATACGTCAAGACATGTGATTTGCAGTTGTGATTAATGGTAGATATTATCATTATCTTTAAAATAACACTGATAATATAGTAAAATATTATCAATGTTGATGGTAAAAAAGTATGTTCATGTTTTCTAAAGAATACTCCAAATGTCTGTTTGTAAGAAAATCAAGGTATAGATCGTTCTGCCAGCTATTGAATAAGTTGAGTTTGTTTTTGTACTGAAAGCCTCTTTATATGCATTTTTTTATATAACACTGACACGTATTTCCACAGAAAGAATGTTCCTTCAGTCATCAATAACAAAAAATAACAAATTGTTTCCTTGTTATTTCTTTCGGACAAGAAGAAAGACAGGTCTGTGAAACGAATGGGTGATAATACATACATTAATGAACAATAGAGTCGGTGGTGTTTGTCTGTTACGGTTCGGTGCTGGGACACTTACACCTCATTCGAGTGGATAAAAAACATACTGACGCTGGTGGTCTCGCAGTATAATGCGTCGAACTCGTAACAGAAAAAACAAAATATATCTTAACAGTACGTTCCACCACTGATTCGGGTTATTAGCATATATATATTATTACTCTAATGTGCGGCTGGGATTAGGAAGGTTGAACTTAGAGAAAGTATAGACGAATTTGCTTGGAGGGAGAGTAGAAAACCATTAAGGTGAAATTTTATTTACTTATTTGTGGTATTTAACGTGCACTTTCTGAGCCGACTGATTATATCAGAACACGATAATTTCTATGAGCGAGATTGAAGGGGCCTACCAATTTTACTGGGAAAGGTATTTTCACATATCTTCAAGAGGTTCTTTCCCACGCCGCAATTGACATGAGACCAACGGGTTTACTTCCACTCCAAAGGAAGTTGTGCTACGGATTTTTATCGCTCAAGTATAATCTGTCAATCTCGGCTGGGTTTGAACCCACTAACATCGGATCATGAGGCGAGCACTTTACCCCAACAACACCGAGGTTGACCGAGGGTAGTTTACTGATAGATTATTATTGGCACATTTGTCAAAACTATTTGAGAAAGTATGTATAACTGTTTCGTAACCATTATTTTTTTAAAGTTTTCATTGCTCTTATTTTTCAATTTCTTTTTTAACATTATTTTGATTTATGTCTTATGACAGGTCCATTCCTTATGTCAGTGAACTTAGACTGTCAATGCACCCTGTCCTCTGCCTCCTCTTTAAGCCACCAGAATTTTCTTCTTTCCTTCCAGTCATCTAGTTTTTGAATCCTCCTCCTTCCTAAGCTCCTCTTTCTCTTAACCTTGCTTTTTATGACGATGTTTGGAATAAAGTTTATCCCTAAGGATGTGTCCGAGCCAGTTTGCTTTGTACCGAAGAATCACATCCAAAATGGTTCTCTTCTCAAGACTTCTTCATGTGTCACCCTGTCTGTCCACCTGATCTTTTCAAGTCTTCTCCAGCCCCACATTTCAAAGATCTCCAAGTATCACTTTTCCATCTTACTAAGAGTCCAAGTTTCTACTCCATACAGTGCGATGCTCCATATGTAGCAGTTTATCAGTCTCTTCCTCAGTTCCAAACTCAAATTGCTGGTCAGTAGTAATCTCTTCTTGTTGAAAGCTTTCTTGGCAATGATGATCCTTGACATAATTTCCATGGTCCAGTAGGCATCTTTTTTCAGCAGACTTCCCAAGTACTTGAACTGTTCTATGTTTTCCAACTCCTAGTGTTTCCAGTTTTGATTTTAAGTGGCTCTTCACTATTTGAAATCACTATCACTTTTGACTTCTCAATGTTGATCTCCATGCCATATCTTCTCCATATCTGCACCAGCCAGTGCATCATTTCCTGCAACTCTTCTTTATTTTTTAGCTAATATGTTTATTTTAAAATAGAATATGTGTAATGTGTACGGTCTGAGCATTGGGGTGTACTCATACAAAAAACTAACAACCAATTTGCAGGTCCTGGTGGTCACGTGGTCTAAGGCTTGCAATAGACTGGATTGCCTATTTCGGAGAGTTTGAAGTTTGGATCCATAAGAGATTTTTCACTGTGGTTTTCCCGTTTCTTTTACATATGAATGTGGCTGCATTTCCACTTTTTTCACGATTTCCTACTACCCGTTCGTTCTTCCCACATTTTTACACTAATAGGGTAAGGCATAATGAAATTTAGAGGAAATGTAGCTGAATTTACGTGAGAGCAGAGTGGGAAACTTTCATAAGCGTTTGAAGGGTGTGGCTGATGGGGGTGTCATTTGATTGACGAAGGGGGTGGAATGATCGCACGTACCCCTCACCCACTCCCCTGAGAATATGTTCTAATGATTTTTTCCAAACAATCATTTCAATAAATTAAAAACCAGAAATAGTCAATGTTTTATTTTACAAGATTTATTTTGCTCGAATCTCCTCATTATATCCAGGTAGGATTTGAACCTAGGCCTCTTCTCGTTGACTAATACCTTAATACACGTGACCAGCGATACGGGTGGGCCTACTGAAGTGATTATCAGCTTTAGTAATGCCTGAAAAAGCTTATTTCGTTAAATTTTCCTGATTTAATAAAAGAGAAAATCAAATAGTGACACGTTAAATATGTTTCCTTTTTTTCTTATCTCTTCTATTGAAGAAAGACTAAAAGTGTGCTAGATAATATGGTCTATTAAATATTCGGTTCTGTTGAGACATTGTCGGTCCGCCAGCCAATTAGTAATCAGGGGAAAATAGTTTAGAGGTAAAAGGGAGAGCAATTTGACTAGAAAATCAAAGGAAACTATCTGAGCCAATTTAATTCTTAAAGATTTGGGCTCATTCATAAACCAAGTAACGTTGTTGAGAGGGAGAGAGAGAGGGCAACTCTAATGTCTAAATGATGTTACATGAGGGGTACATCAAAATGTTATGTAACACAGATATGATATATTCTTTAAATTGAAAAAATTACACCTCAACAAAGAAATCAACCCGGGACCTTCACCTTAGTACGACAATACTCTAACCACTGAGCTATCCAAAAGTCATCCCATGTCCAGAGTCATTCCTCATTCATATTTTAAGGCAGAGTCTGTGATGGACGTACTGAATGATTCCTTGATAGCTCTGTGGTTAGAGCATTGGCGTACTAAACCAAAGATTCTGGTATCGATTCCCATGCCGAGGTGTCATTCTTTAATTTAAAGAATATGATATTTAGATTCTATGAGCCTAATTATTATTATTATTATTATTAGCACCGCGTCTTACTACCCATTCGAGTTATACGCACTTACGCTAATGTGTAATGGTAGGGTGATTGTGAGATGAAATGAAGGACCTACAGTTTAACGTGGAATCCGAACCACGGTGGCGGCCTGGCATTCCCCACATTCACAAGATGTCTTGTCAGAGGTGAAGGAAAGGTTTGGTAATCAGATAAATCTTTGCCGGGACCGAGGATTGAACCCCGGCCGTCAGCATAGAAGTCTGACACCTTACCCCTAGACCACCAGGTCACCGTATGAGCCTAATTAACAAAAATAATAACCTGTCTTGATTTACAAATATATGCTTCAGAAGATACCCTCTACCAACGCAACCCTCTCCAACCTAGTTACAGTCTCACCAGGAATGTGTATCTTACAACCAAACAAGCAAAGAGGATACAAGCTTATGGCCTGCATTATATCCTTTCCGCCAACAAATGTGGGTGAAAACATTTGTGATTTAGTATATATGCATTTATAAATAATTATAGATAGTATTTAAAAATATACTCATTCAACATGAATGCTTAAATTCAAAAATGTCTAAAAACTACTCTAAAAGTCTATAAAATGACACAAAAATGACGCAAATCAAGAAAATATGTTTTAAAAATTAAAAAAACGACATTTAAAAACATAGTTTCCACTACCAAGGGGTTCATGAACGTAGTTTAAGACATTTCATCCAAAAAAAAAAAGATCCCTGATAATAACATATTGAAAAACCAGGTGCACCTAATCTTTCTCTGTCTTCTCAAACCGGGCGTTCCAGACAGTGAACTAACTGTACGCGCATGCGCTGTTCCGAGCATGTCTTCTCTTACTCATCAGCGGTAATGAATGGGACGCCCATCACCACGCTACTTCAAATTGCACCTGTCATCATCGACTAACCATTCTCTACATAAACTGACGACTTAATCGTTTTAAAACATATTAAATAAATGATATCATCACTTTTAGCTACCAAGTATATTCACAGGATTATTATTTATTCCCCTTTGCTCAGCGTCTTGATAGGAGATGAACATTTTCTGTTACCCGTTTCAATGGCCGAATGGTCTAAGGCGTCACTCTCGTGTTAGACTGGTCTGCTTATTACGGGGATATCAAGGTTCGAATCCCGGTTGGGTCTACTGAGATGGGTTTATAATAAATTGTTTTTCCCTCTCCTTCCACGCGAATGGAGATGGATTAGATCTAAAATATTTCCTTCCTCATCCCTACCCCCTTAAAGTAATTATTATATGCACGTATAACCGTAACAGGTAGGACGTGGTGATAAAAAATAACAATTTCCGGTATATTTTCCTCAGTGGTGATTTGTGGTCTACTAGGTAGGTGAGGGTGCTGTGTTGGGAGAGGTTGTACCTAGAGTATATTATCAAGGGTACAGGGGAAAAGGGGGAATTCACACTAAACACATTTTACAGGAAAACAACTTTATACCCTATGTACACCTCATAAAATATATGTTTTAAATTAATTTAAATATGGCATAGATCTCTCTTAGTAAAAATCTAAAGTGCGCTATAAAGGTCTCACGATTGTCTAACAGATGACAGCACTAGCTAGATTTGAGTTAAAATTATATCCTCCCCCTTTTCCCCCTGTACCTTCTACAACCAACAAATAGCAATGTGCAATATGGCTGCAAATACCTAAGGAGGAAGAGAATTTCTTCAAATACAAGATAAAAAAGGATTTAATTTCATCCATCCACGTCTTGCAGAGGACAGTTCCTCCTAAGGATGTGTCGGATGCCATTTGCTTTGTATTTTAATTATATTATTGATGATAAACTGAAAATAAAATACAAATAATTAATGACAATTATATATGAGAATTTTTCGGTAAAATTTTCAGATATTTAAATCCCAAGGGGATGAGGATATATCCGTTAAGTCTTTTAATACAGTAATTAGTTACTATATCCGGTCCACATAAGACCCAACATTAGGGACACAAACAACCACTAAGCGCTGTAGTCGATACCTAAGTGTGAGAAGAGAACCGTCATCGACGTTATTGTTTTATTTGAATTTATTTTAATAGGTGTAATTTATTTTCCAAGAAAAAAAAGGGTTAGGGTGCTCCACACAGACTTTCTCACTTCTTTACCAAAAAAATCTAGATATTTCCTTAAAACTAGTAACATATGGTAAACGAGATAATATACATTGTTGCAGAAACATGATGAAAATAAAAGGCATTATATTCCACCAAAGAGCATAAATAAAATAATATACACTGTTACATAAACATATTGAGGAAAAAGTAGCCTTATATTTCACCAAAGAGCATAAATGAAATAATATACACTGTTACATAAACATATTGAGAAAAAAGTAGCATTATATTCCACCAAAGAGCATAAATGAAATAATATACACTGTTACATAAACATATTGAGGAAAAAGTAGCATATCGGTTCACCAAAAAGCACAAAAATCAATTCCCAAACTGACCCGGCCTCCATTACAGAATGTATATTTGGCAATAGCTCGGAAATTATTGAGTTTATAAAAATATATTTCAAATAAAAGTTGTTTATCTTTAAGAGTACCACAACCTTACAATGATTATGTATTTCTTATATGAAAGATTTGAAGAGATATGATCAAAATTGGAGATATCTGCTTGACTACTCCTGTAAAATACTAAGTCATTTTTACGGAAAAATGAGAAACGCCATTTTGTTAATAGTAATAAATAGTACCTGAATACTAATATTAATCAAAATTAATAGAGTGGGTTTCTAGATAACCGATTTGTTCCCTTTTGTTTGTTTGTAAGGGTTTTATTTATTATTTCATAAACATATATATATATATATATATATATATATAAACATGAATTAAATCATGAGAAACATAAAGGGACAATCAGTTGACACCAGCCCCGAAGGGCTCTCGAAAACAAACACGACATAGGACGTATAACAAACTTCACATAGATATACAATGGCGCCCTTGTTCCCTTTTTGCTCTTCACTAAGCTACCCTTAATATTAGGGTTGGATATCTAATTCCAAAAATGTATCGGTAGGAATTTTAAAAACACATACCGGTATATACCAAGCTTTATCCTGGTTGTTAATATAGTTTCAGCTCTAAGAGACAGACAGACAGACAGACAGACACATGGCATTGCGAAAAGCACTAATTTATTTTCAGGGGGTCATGAAAGATCTGCATTTATCAAATTCTTAAGTTAGATATTTTAAACGATCACAATACTTCTCTCTCCGAGGAGTCAATAGAAAGTAAAATTTAACATTTTTCCAACCGACTTCGATGGTCGAATGCTTTCTTTCGTCACTCTTGCAATAGATTATATTGCCGATGATAGGGGGATTGGGGCTCGAATCCTGGTAGGGTCTAGTGAAAGTAGGCTCTCCCTAGATGGTTTTACACTCTCCCTCCGCGAAAATGCGGGTACACTTTCTCTCAATTCACCCTTTAATATCCCTAACACACTATCGTAATTAATACATATTCGTATCACCCGAATGGGTAGTAAGACTCAGTTGGAACTTGAACTCTGATCTCCCCATAACTAGTAATTCAGAATAAATTTTATTTATATCTAGATCACGCGTCCAACGATGCGGCAGAATAAATGAAATTAAACACCTCATCTTTAAAGTGGAGTTGTAGGGAANACCTTTTTTTTTTAATCAGTGGTTCTCAAACTGGAGTATGTGAGCAGCTCTTCGGTGAAAGTTGGCAAGATAACCTTAAGGGACTTATAGAAAGCCATAATTGGTGGGAGTTACCATTATTTGGTTAGTTCCGTCCCTCTTTTTTTACCCTATTTGCTCGGCTGGAGACCAATTTCTGAGAAGCTTCAAACTTCTTCTTGACACCTTCTACATTAGCAGTTTATGATGCCTTCCTCAACAACATATCTCTGTGAGAGTGGTTTATCGTCCATGGTGTACCTAAAAATAAATAACTCAATAGGCTAAATTTGGAGCCGGACCTCCGTTTGAAAGTTTCAATCGGACAACACGACGTCAAAAAGTGGTGCCAAACCATTCAGTCACACTCGTCTCACTGAAAAACTTTGGGATTCATAATTTATCTGCTCCAGAATTAAAATTTTTAAAAATGTATTTGAAAATATTGTTTTTAGGTTTATATCTTCCTTTATTTTTGAATGAATTTGTGAAGAAATTTATAAAAATTTCTACAGTAAAATTATGTTGTTTTTTTAAACAGATCATAACGATTTTAAACCTGTCATTTGATTTTTTTTTATCTTGGGGGTGCATTAAACTTTTAGTCATGGTCAAGGGGTACAATCTAAAAAAAAAATTGAGAACCGCTGCTCTATATGTTATCAAAAAATAAATTATCTTCAAAAATAAGATGATTAGATTTCATATTCCGAGCAGACCATCCCAGATCTAGTTTAAGTAGATGGATGTCTTGTTTATCTTTGTATTCCCGAGTGTCGGTCATTTCCTGGACAGAAAGACGGAGAAGAGAACAAGATGGAAGGTTTCAGGGACGGAGGGCGACCCTATTGTCGCCGCAAACAACTAGGAACTAATTTACACAAACTCTTGCGTGCACACACTCGAACCAATAACACGACATTCCTTTCAGCTATACCACGATCGCTGTAAGAGGACAACTTGTGGACTGGGCTGGACTGGGCGGGAAGTAGGAATTGGATCTCAATTATAGTTACTTCGTAGAAGTTTTATAGCTACGATCTACAATTCTCTTCAATTAATTTAAGAGAAGTAGAAAGGTATCATGTTAACTTGAATTGTGCATTGGATTTCATTCGTCTCTTTGATACGAGTTTTTAATCTAAGATTTGAAATGTTTGTAGGACGTGTGTGGACTATTGTATTCCGTTAGTTAATTTATTTCTAGACTAGGAGTCATGTTCACATGATGCATTGCGTGACTGTCATCTCGCCAATGAATGAAGACCAAATAACTGATCGGACACACAATACTTGATTCTAGGTACGGGGTTTATTTAGAATCTTTGTTAGGAACATTTCTGTGGAAAGTGTCGTGTCATCTATTTAACGTGAAGAAATGTAAATTAACTCGATAAAGTTGTCGTTTGTATTGATGTCTTAATCAGCCCATCATTTATTAACTCTTAATCATCCTACGAAGCAAAGGAAATATGAAGTACAACTTCAACTACCCCCGCATCTACTAGTAATGTTAATAATTCTATACAGCATTAATGGCCTGCAGAAAAACTTTACCTAGGCCTGCACCTACTAATAATGTTAATTATTCCATGCAAAATTAATTATCTGCAGAACAACTTCAACTACCCCTTCACCTACTAGTAATGTTAATTATTTAATATAGCATTATTTTCTTGCAAAACAACTTAACCTAACCCTGCACCCACTATTAATACTAATTACTCCATAGAATATGAATGATATGTGAGATGTACTACTGAACAGGGAGTTCAGCTGTAGGATATTCTCCCCATAAGCTACTTTAATTTGGTAGCTGATTATGTTAATAGCCCCTTAACAACTGTCGTCCTTCTCCGCCCCCCTCCTTCTCCTCAAAAGGTCTAGAAACTCGATGTTATAATTATATTAAGTAGGGTTGTTTCCCCTAAGTTACTAGTTTTGCCAATACTTTGTGTGATGCAAATTGGCAAAACAATCTCTGTTTTTGAAAACATGACTTGGTACGTGTGCTTAACTGCTTATTCAGAACAATTGACGGTGAGTTCTCAGGCTTACGTCATCCTTGCATGATCTATATTACTTAAGGCTGCAAACTACGACAAAATATATATATATATATATATATATATATATATATATATATATANATATATATATATATATATATATATATATATATATATATATATATATATATATTTATGTACATGCACACACACACACGATATTTTTTTTTATTTCATAGCTCTTATATATGTATATTACTATCTTACATAAGACAAGCATTAGAGTAGGCCCTACTTATTTTTGTAGTTTTAGAAACACGATAAATAATTTGTATTCGAATAAATTGAAAAATGAAATCTGAATACGGGAATCGAACTCAGAATATTAATCTTGGCCTACCAATCTTCTACACCACGCAAACTTGTGTTGTTTTAATTTACATGCCTTCTGCTGAATTAATTGTTAGATCCGCCGATGACGTGTTCAAAAGGCAAAATATTAATACTTGGTGTACGTGTATATTTGAATGATTGTGCATTAAAGTTGCAGTAAACAATGATAATTCTAGATTTCAGTTTGAAGGTGAAGATATTTACCAGTCCCGTGCTCTAAGAGGGAAAATATGAGAGCTTTTCACAATATCATCAATTTTTATCCCCATTATTGAAGAGTACAAATGAATAGTTAACTTTAATAAGTGCTTTATGAAATTAATAATTTATAGGATTAAAATACTCAGCCCAGATGGAATTGAAAATATTCAACTAAAGATCGTCATTTGCTTTAATGAGGTTTTGTTGTAGTGCGGAGAAGCGTGTCTGTCTGTCTAACTCTGTTGATCGTGATAAACACTTCCTCCCCTATTCCCCCCCCCCAACCTCTCTATCTTTCCCTTAAAACTCGCAGGATTAGGAGGGTGAATCTGCAAATCAAATAAATTTTGTGACACAATCGCACAAACGTTCTCATATTGTGTATTATATAGTACCAAAAAAAAAATGTTCAAAAATAGGTTTTTAGTAAAATATCATTAAATAAGTTTTATTCATAAGAACAAACACATTATCTTGTAAATCACATTAATCATTCTTTATATAAAAATTGTATATCAAATTGTTCAAATATAGTTAAGAAAATACATATTTTCAAAAATGAATTATTTGTAAACTATCCTAAAATTGTGTGTTATTTGTAAAAAATAAAAATGCATTCTTATTTATCATGAAAAACTATTCATAGATTTAAATTTTGAGTTTAATCCTCAAGGTCAATTTCCAAAACGTTCCAATTTCTATAATTTGTTGTAAGTAAACTACCATATTATTAAGAATCAAATAGCCGAAGTTATTATTTGTGCTTTTAGAGAGGAAATCTCCATCTAGATATCATATTCAGAAAATTGAAAAATGACATCTGGACACGGGAATCGAAACCGGTACATTCGGCTTAGTACGCCACTTAGTCTACCACTGCCAACTACCGAGTCGAATATGGCTGCGTTATCTGATAGCTCGTGAATAAAGCCGAAGATTTCCGCACGTCCATCATAGACTCTGCCTAAAAATATGAGTGAAAAATGACCCTGAGCAGGGGACGATTCCTGGATAGCTCAGTGTTAGAGCATTGGCGTACTAATCTCGGTCTTGGGTTCGATTCCCGTGTCCAGGTGTCATTTTTAAATTTTCATAATATCATATTATTGATATGTAAAATAGCCTCCTGATACAAATTTTGAAAAAAATCGGGAAAGCCATTTTTTTAAGTATCTAAATTAAAAAATTAAGTTATCAATAAGCTACCCATAGCCAGATTTTCATCCCAAAACAATTAATGTTCTATAAAATATACCAAGTTTTTGAAAAATTAATTATCAGTAAACTATTCTTCAACGAATTTTTGCCTAAAAAGCAAATACATAGTGATATTTGTCATGTCGAACAAAGCTTAGATATGCATTTTAAACAAAAATTTTAGATACATTTTCGAAATATTTGTAATTAAAAAAAATGTACTTCATAGTAAACTACCCTTAATTGAAGGGCTAGGGCAAAAGAAAATAGTTTTGTGGTATTGCCCTATAAAATCTAAATATCAAGTTTGAACAAATCCATCAAACTGTTTTTGGATCCGAAGCCAGACTAACAGACATACAGATATGGGGACCGACATTTATTTATTTATTTAGCACTGCATCCTACTACCCGCTCGGGTTATACGCTTAAGTACTAATTACACCAATGGTTTAAGAATTAGGAATGTTGAATTTAGAAGAAGTGAACCCGCATTGGCGTGAAGGAGGAATGGAAAACTATTTAAGAAAAAAACCTCTGGTTTACCTGACTGAGGTTCGAACCTCGATCTCCCCGTCCTCAGCAGTCTAGCTTAACACGAAACTAGCGCGTTAGCCAACTACGCTACCGTGGCGGTTAAACAGACAGAATTGTAGAACTCACTTGTACGGATTTGTGTTCACATCAAACGTAAAGATTCGTCATAATCTCGAAAGCAAGTTTTTTCACGATCACAATAATTTCTCTTGATATGAGAAAGTAATTAAACGAGAATGAGATCAAAATAAAATACTGAGCATGAACGGGTTTTTAATTAATCCCCAATATATCAGAGTGTATCACTTCACTATATACTTATTTCCCGTGCCACTCATCTTAATACCCGTCCAGTCTATCGTCATATTAACAGGGTAGGAAAGAGGAGGGTATAATTTAGAGAAAAGTTATCCACATTTTCCTGAAGGAAAATTCCCTCCAGTAAAACCCGACCGTGATTTAAACCCCGACTCCCTTTTCTTTAGTGAGCCTTGGATCGACCATAATAATATAAACTGAGACATAATTATATAAAACGAGACATAATAATATAAACCGAGACATAATGAAAATGTCCACGGATAAGGCCAGTGACTTAAACTATCTAAAGGAACAAAATGTAGACGTTGAATTTTAAGACATATCATCCTATTTACCTATAAAGAGGATTTAAAATCGCATTTTTCGCTCAAGGTGGAAATAAATATTATTATTATTATTATTATTATTATTATTATTATCACCACGTCTAACTACCCGTTCGGGTTGTATGCACTTACGCTCATGTGTAATGGTAGGGTGATTGTGAGATGAAATGAAGGACCTACAGTTTAACGTGGAATCCGAACCACGGTGGAGGCCTGTCATTCCCCACATTCACAAGTTGTGATTAATACACGTCTTGTCAGAGGTGAAGGAAGGGTTTGGCAATCAGATAAATCTGTGCCGGGACTGAGGATTGAACCCCGGACCCCAGCACAGAAGTCCAACACCTTACCCCTAGACCGCCAGGTCAATTAGAAATAAATCAATTTACCACCTTGTCGATGTCTTAATTAAAACGCCACCTGACCTTCGGGCTTGAGTCAGTCTTGTTAACAATACGGCGTAGATGAATCCATGTGACGTAAACATTTATTTTTTATACTCTAATGGAATAAGGATTAGGATGGTAGAATTGAGAGAAAGGGTACATATTCACATGGATGGACAAAAAAAAGCTCTCACAGCTGACCCTGGACTCTTAAAAACTGATGAAACCAGACTGAGAACCTTAGCCCACGTGACCACCGATACGGGCACGTACGACCACCACCCTCTACCCTCTCCCTCACCGTTGTCGATAGATCATTGTTCGAAATGTCGAAGATTCGGGTGGCATAGGGCTGCGAGATCCATTTACATTGTTGGGAAATACAGTTAATATTCACAGAGCAACAATGGAACGTGAGAAAACGTGTCAGGAAATTATATTTAAATAAAAAAAGGTGAAGGTAATAGAAATTAATTTAAGTTTCGAAATATCCCTGACATCCATTGAAACGTATAATGGATAGGATGTCTATTATACATGTCATGCTCATCTAACATGATTTACCTCTTACTGGGAGGTTGGGATTCAAACCATGGTCAGGTATATTGAGGCTGCTTTTTTTCGAAAATAGTTCATCAATCTCCTTCCAATCCAATCTGACTACCTTGCTCTTTACACCTTGCTAATCTTTACTACATTAGCATAAATTACCGAACGTAGTGAGTTCCTGTTTTAAATTGACCATTTGACCTTTCGTCTTGTCCGGATGTTTGTATCACAAATAATAATAACATGGAGGAAGAGAGAGGTTTATTCTGAACATAACTACTAGTTTATATATATATATATAT